>OY282560.1:77986901-78269401 GCA_958295665.1 Tipula vernalis | reverse complement strand
CAACTTTGTAAAGTTAACAATTATATTTGTTACCAATTTCTTGTCAAGGTTATTAATTTAACAATAAAATTTGTTAACTATACAGTGGAGCGAATGTAAAGTTTACAAATGATTTTCGTATTAAGGATTATGTAATTTACATATTGCTTTGTAAGTATCACAATAATCTTTGTAAACTTAACAATAACTTTTTTAAATAAATCTACGAAACACGAAAACTTCACAGCAAATATTCGTACAATTTGGGTTATATAAAATGTTGTTAAAATAACGAAAAAAAATTTGTTATATCTGCGAAATGCTGCGTTGGCTGAAAACGAACGATTTTTTTTGTTATTCTTACCGTTGATTTTTGTTAAAATCACCGGGTTTTTTTTTTGAGTGTACTGCCAGGTAGAAAAAAAAGAAAGAAAAACTCAGCCGCACCTAACATGGGGAACAGACACTGTTTTAAGCCACACCTCCTGGTGTACAGACACTATTGCTAGTATTGTTCCCCGGATCGTATTTTATTTCCCACCTACCCGCCGGCAAGCCGGTGAGGGCATTCCCTTTTATGCGTCTCTGCGGTTTCGTCTACTTGCCCCCCAACCATTCAAAGTCCTGATTAGATTTATGTAAGTATATTTATTATACGGTATTTTTTGAAGCAATTTCTACCTTATCATTAATTTGATGTTTTCCAATTTCATTATGGCTAAATAACTAAGAAACCAAGAATTTAGACGATTTATCGGAGACATTCAAGTTCCTTGAATCACTAGTAAGGGCTTCAGAAATGTTCTGATGATGATTTGGAACGGAGTGAAATTAATCAAGAGCAAGATTTAAATTGTTACGGAATCCAACCCAAAATAAATGACGAAGAATATGGTACGACATTAAAAAAATTAAAAAATATACGCTGTCATTGGTATTCTTTTATATGCTGGGTTGACAAAAAATTGGGATGAAGGACTAGAAGAATACAAAGAGAATCGGCCCTTTCACAGAGCATCCATGACATTGCAGAGGATTCAGCAAATACTGTGCTTGTCATGAAATCATGGAACTCGAAACGAACGATTGAAAACTGATAAATTAACAGCTTTCAGGGACGTTTGGCTAATATTTCGCAAGAGAATCTAAAAGCAGGATACAGGCCAAGAAATTTAACAGTTGATATCAGCAATTAGTGGCAACTTAAACTTCCAAACCAGAGAAGTACGGTATAAAAATATTTTGGATTTTTGATGCGAGAAGCTCTTATCCATTGAATGGAGAAATTTATGTTGGTTGTCAACCTTGTCAATAGATTCAAGACAGGACGAAAAATAAATTTCTTCACTAATTGTGTACATTAAAACATAATTGGAACAATTAGAAGCAATAAGCCTAAATAAGCCGGATAAAAAAATGCATTTTCAGAATCGTAAAGTGAGCTCATCACGCTTTTATTTTGATGGTTATCTAACGTTAGTGAGCTACGTACCGAAACAGAATAAAAATGTATTATTGTTATCAACACTTCACAATAAAGGCGAAATTGATCAAATTTCCGGAAAACCAAATATAATTTTGAATTACAATTCCAGTAAAGGAGGAGTTTGATACGATGGATAAATTGGCCAAAACTTACACTTGTAAGCGTAATGTTTTTCAACATGATAGATGTGGCAGCTATTGCTGACCCAATCATTCATAAACTAGCTCGCCCAGATGTTTATGTGGAAAATAAAAGCAACGTCCGGAAAAAAAAGTCCTGGAGGCACTGGCAAAGCAGCTACTCGATCCATATATTCGCCAACGCCTAGGAAAGACGCATAACATGAACCGAGTTGTGGCTCGTTAAAGGTGACTATTTGTTCGCCGAAAACTGAATTCGAACCTTTATACGTTAAATAACTGAAAAACGACGGATTTTTGGAGAAAAACTTGTCGCAACTTTTTTAAATTACTTGAAAAGACCTTTAAAATGAGCTTTAGTAAAAGTCGTTAGTATAAAAACTTACGGAGTTATGAATGAAAATAAAATGGTTGTCTTGTTTTTTCGAAGAAAAAATTTGTAATGAAACCAATCGCTTAACCGCAAATATTGAAATTAAACGTAATCCATTTACAATGTACATTATTTAGGTAGTAACGATATGTTGTAGAGGTTTGAACCGTTTAAAATGCCTAGATTTGAAATAAAAGTTTGCTTTAATCTTAGGTTTTTCTTGCAGATAATCGTGTTATTTTTTTTTAGTTCTCTAGGATAAAAATTAATTGAGGTATTACCGTTTTAATTCGCATTTGAGTGCGATGACCACCTTCTCCTAGCCCTTTATACTCAAAAACCTCATTAAGAGCTTCTTAAATCTCTAACAAATTTTTATATAAATTAATTTGCACTGTATCATATAATTAATAATTACTACTACATCCATTTCCGTGAACCACCAATAAGACCTATTCGCACAAAATTGACATAGAATTCTTACATTTCGATACTACTTTTAACCGGTGTAATAAAATAAAATGGGCAATGAAACAATTCTCAAATCTCCTAAATTAAATCCAATAGATCCCTCTCAGTCAATACCCACCGCAAACGATACAAAAATTGTTGACTTCACTCAACTTCAAAACATCATACAAGAAATAGTTAGCAGTCAAAATCAACTATTATTTGACCGAATGACTAATACTCCATCAAATAATAAAATAGAAACTGACCAAACCACAGACCCTAGATATATCAATAATCTAAACGATCTGGATAAAATACCAGACGTGGTTAAGAGTCTACGAGACTTTTCCGGACAACCAGGAGAATTCGGATCCTGGAAGATAAGCGTAGATCGTATTTTGAAAATTTATGACCACCTAAAAGGAACACCCAAGTACTATGGAATTCTCTGTGTTACATGAAATAAAGTAACTGGTAATGCGGATACGGCCCTTGAGTCCTACAACACTCCTCTCAGCTGGGAAAAAATCTCGAAATGTTTAACGCTCCACTATGCGGATAAACGAGACCTACGCTAGAGTACCAAATGACTACCCTAATTCAGAAAGGTAGTTACATCCCAGAGTTTTACCAACAGGTTTATTACCACCTCTCACTTATTTCAAACAAATTATCCTCCATGGACATGAGTCAAGGAGCTATGAATGTAATGACTCAATCATATAGAGATAAAGCACTCGATACCTTTGTGAGAGGTCTCAGAGGAGACCTACTGAAATTATTGAGTATGAGCCAATGGATTTACCAGAAGCCCTCTCTCTGTGCCTTAAACTCGAGAATGTACAATATCGTGTTCAGCACAGCCATGGAAATATTAATATTCAAAGGACTCAATTTCCTCAACCCTCCCCCTCCCCCCCCCCCACCACCTCCTAGAAGAACCATACCAATACAACAACAGCATTTTCCTAACCAAACCCGAAACTTCTACCCTTCATTGTTATATAATCCTCAAGCATCCCAAAATTTTCCTAAACCATTTCAAAATAATTACCAACATCCCTCAACTTCTAGAAAAATCCCCCAACATTATAATCAACAACTACCCATAAAACACCCAATAGGAATTATTATATATACACTCTCGACAAATCAATTACCAAAATAGACCGCAAATGAACCAATTCGAAAACAAACGACCTCATTCAAATCAAGTACACCAACCGGTTAAAATGCAAAGAGTGTACCAAGCAGAACCGTTTCATGGGGACCCTGAAAGGCAATGGCAATACTACTATGAACGAATGGAATCAGAGGATTCGAAATATGACCAGACTCTTACAGAATATACCGACTCACACGAAATTATAGAAATATCTGACGTAGAAGATCATCATAACGAACATCCTACGGAACAAAACGTAGAACAACAAATAGACGACATTCATTTTTTAGAATTATACACTCTTCGCTTTCCTATATAGAGTATACGGCTAAGAGTGGAAAATTTTTTAAATTCCTAGTAGATACCGGACCTAATAAAAATTATATTCAAAAACAATACATTCGAAATCCCATTCCTAACGAGAAACCTTTCATGGCAAACTCAGTTGCTGGTAGCGTTAAGATTACACACCACGCATTAATAGATCTTTTCGGTCCAGAAAGGAAATTAAAATTTTTTATATTACCTAGTCTGAGATCATTCGATGGCATAATCGGCAACGATAGCCGGAAGCAGCTCGGTGCCACAATATACACCGACAAGGGATTTATGATCATTAAACCAGACACGAAAATACCTATCAAACAACACCTTTCTGACGATCCCGTGTACAGCCGCCCTGATCCATATCCCATGTGTTTGAAAGGCGAAATGGAGAAGCAAATTAAACAACTGTTGGAAGATGGTATAATTAGACCATCCAAATATCCATATAACTCCCCGGTATGGATAGTACTGAAAAAAGAAGACGCATCGGGAGAAAAGAAATACAGAATGGTGATCGACTACCGATAATTAAATTCGGTTACTATCTCAGCCAGGTATCCAATACCTGAGATCAACGACATCTTGGCAAACTTAGGGGAAAACAGATTTTTCACCATAATAGATCTAAAGAGCGGCTTTCACCAGAATCCTTTAAAAGAATCGGACATTGGAAAAACAGCTTTTTCGGTTAATCATGGAAAATACGAGTTTACCCGCCTCCCATTTGGCCTTAAAAATGCCCCCTCGATATTTCAACGCACCCTCGATGATATCCTTCGTAACCACATTGGGAAGCGTTGTTACGTTTATATCGACGACATAATCATATTTCCCCCTAAAGATGGGATAAAAGCGAATCAGAAGAAGATAAAAGCCATAAAAGATTTTCCCGTACCCAAGACCGTGAAGGAATTCAGATCCTTCTTGGGATTAGCCGGATTTTATCGTCGTTTCATCCGGGACTACGCAAAACTTGCGAAGCCCCTGAATTCACTCTTAAGATGAGAAGACGGACATGTGTCCAAAACCCTCTCAAGAAATAAAATGGTTAACAAAATAAAAACCTCACTCGTCTCCAACGAAGTTCTGTTATCATTCCCAAATTTCCAAAAGGAATTTGAATTGACTACAGATGCCTCCAACTTTGCACTAGGTGCAGTTTTATCTCAGGAGGGAAAGCCAATCACGTTTCTCTCAAGAACCTTAGATAAAACGGAAGAAAATTATGCGGCTAATGAAAAATAAATGCTCGCCATAATTTGGGCGTTAACATCTTTGAGAAATTTCCTTTACGGATCAAAGAAAGTGAAGATCTTCACAGACCACCAACCATTGTCATACGCCCTAAGCAATAAAAATAACAACTCCAAGATGAAACGTTGGAAAGCTATCCTGGAAGAGTACAATTATGAGTTAAACTATCAACCGGGAAAAACAAATCTAGTAGCGGATGCCCTATCGAGAACACCAATAACTTCCGGAATAAACGTAATGTCAGTCACACAACATAGCGACAAAAGTTCTCCGCATGATCTGAATAATAAACCCTTTTCCAAAATATTCCAGGCACATTATTACACAACCAAGTTTTTCAAATTCAGACATTATAAATTTTTTTAAACGTTACCTTAATCCACTCACGATTAACGGATTGAAGACATCAGAACATATAATGGGAAAAGTTCAAGAAATGTACCCAATACATTTCAGAGACTATAAAATTCGATTCACTCAGAAGATGGTACAAGATACCAACAAGAGGAAAAAATATTATATGTCCATCGACGAGCACATCGTAATGCACAAGAAAATCGAGATCAAATAATCGAAAACTATTACTTCCCCAGGATGACCAGGAAAATTAAGTTGCTGGTCAAACGTTGTGTTATATGCCAGAAGAATAAATAACACCTATCCCTAATTATCCTGGACATACGCTCCATCTAGATATTTACTCAACAGAAAATAAATTGGTTTTAACGGCAATTGACAAATTCAGTAAACTCGCCTTCTGCAGACCGTTAAAATCCAGAGCGACAGAAGACATCAAACAACCACTTAGAGATATACTCTTTTTCTTTAGTGTACCAAAAATTGTGGTAATTGACAATGATAAATCTTTTAACTCGAATTCCATATTATCAATGATGGAAGATGGCCAAGTGGAAAGATTTTACTCGACACTCTCAGAAATGATGAGATGTCTAAAGGCTGATGGGGTAGAGCGAACTTTTAATGAACTACTAGAGAGCGCGGTTAATGAATATAACCACTCAATCCACTCGACAACTGGCAAACGACCAGTGGAAATATATTTTGGCAGAATCCCTAACACAGATACCATACTAAAGATAAAACAGAAGATGGGGAAGGAAACAGATCTGAAATACCATAACAAAAACCGTACCCCAATCAAAACCTACCAGACAGGTCAAGTAATCTATGTAAAACAATAGCAATATTAAATCCTAACAAACAAAAACTTATTTTTATTACAGTTACGCCTTAAGCAAAACATTGGCAGAAATTCAAATTCTTGATTACACAAATTCTCAAATCATCTCAATTAGCACAGGTCAAGCAAAAATACAGGACGGAAACTTAAAATTAATCCATATAATTGAATTAGACAAACACCAAAATTACATAGAGAGAATGCAATCCATACTGGACAAAGAAATGACAATAGATCACCCATTGCACCCCTATTTGAGGCATAAACTCTCGGAATTACAAACATTACTGGACAGCCTTAGAATACATAAATCCAAACGATCCTTAAACTTTATAGGTAGTGCATGGAAATGGATAGCCGGAAATCCCGATCACGAGGATTTCAATGTAATTAAAGATTATTATTATTATTATTGGAGGGCCATGCGGGCGATCAGCCACTTCGCACTGCGGCTTAAAAGACCTATTGTGCTGGACCCTGCTTAATTATCAGTCCAGTCAATATTCAGGTTCTTAATGAACCTGACAATGCTGCCTCCCGGTACGTGATACATACTATCTGGGCTTATTGTTCTCCCTCCTAGATGTTTACTACAGTATGTAGTTCTGCTAGAAAGAAGGTAGCATTGGAGCCCAAGGACTTCGAGAGGGTTGTACCACTCCCGTATATTCCTACTCCTGCCCCGTATTCCGTTTGATTTTACTTTTACGAGTTGCTGGGAATTGCAAATCACCTGTAGGTCACCCAGCTTTACTACAGGAAGGCTAAATAAAACTGGAGGGTGCCTGGTATCCAGAGTCCGCATATTTTGGGCTGATTAACCTGTCAGCCATTCATCTTTCGGCATATGCTGTTCCACCTTAGATTAGGGTTTTTTGTCACGGTTTTCTCCTATAGCGCCGTACTTAAGCCTGTGCCAAATGGCCAAAAATGGGCCAAGTGGCCTTAGTTACCAGTGGTTGCTACGAGGAGGCAGTACGTATACTTGCGAATTGTGAACAGTTTACCCCTTACACAATTGTACCCATCACGCAGCTGCCTAATGACAAGACCAGAACAGCTCACGTGATGCGCACCCTACTGGAAGGTTACGGAGCTGGTACATTAATCTACTCAACTTTGGTCCCCCCCTTCAATAGACGCCAAACCACCACACACTACTGAAATATTAGGAATCGGTAAGAAGTACTAGAACAAACAATGATATTCATCCCCTCCGTTTGGAAATGGCAAATGACCCATTTGATACACTAAACATTAAGCTACTAATTTAACTTAGTCGCATCTTACGATAAACTCTAGAAAGATTTCTTGTTATTATTGCAGATACATTACTATTTAATGAATTACCGGCCAGAAATCTATTTTAATTTATTTGTTGGGCAAAAGGTTGGGCAAAAAAATCGTTATGTCTTTCTCCATCTGCACCAAAAAACTAAAACTAATTTTAGACAAGAAATGATAAAATCATTAAATTCTTTGACACCGTGTGAAGCACGTAATATTTTGTTACAAACCGCTATTTCAAATAAAAGGCCATACAAAAATGAAGTAGAGCCTTGCACCAAACATGCTACTAAATTAATTTTAAGTTAACAAAGCTCGACCACGAAATTTTTTCAAAATGGAATTGTTACTGCCGAAAATTATTTTTATACGTGTGCTTTCGATGCGTTTGATTTTCAAAATTAATTAAAGCCTTGTTGAATAATTCCTCCAGAAAGAGTGGACTGTATTTTAAATGAAAAGATTTACTACACGAGGTTTTTTTTATTATTTTAATGTTTTAATTTTTTTTTGTTTATCTGTCACCACACGATACAACGGTTAACAACTAACTAACTTCGTTTTAAAATTAAAAACAAAAGATTGTACAAAAGATAAATAGGAAAAACAACCGAACGCTTCTCGTTGAATCGTCATTGAAATGATTAAAAGGTACGGAAGCGTTGGTAAATTTTCCTTTACAAAAATGTATGAATAAGTAATATTTTTTTATTCTATTTCAATTTAAACATACTCCCCTCCCCACCTTGGAGTATTTAATACTTCAAAAACAATAAGAATATCATATGATTTATACAATGTTAATATTATGTAATTCATTAAATTAACCAATAAAATTTAAACTGAAAACCTGCAACGCTCAATATCCAAGAAAAACAAAGTTACCAGTGTGATACATGATTAATCTACAGGTGATGATGAGCTCGTATCTACCGGAAGAGGGCAAATGCGAGTGATAGCACGTCTGAACATCTTGTCCAGTACTTTAATTGTTACTACCCTAACGAGACCATCTCCTCCTCGATGTAACTCTATTATCCTGGTTAATGGCCATTTTAATGGAGGAACATGATCCTCCTTGACAATGACAACGTTGCTTACGTTTGGCTCGGGTTCACGATCATTCCACTTTCGTCGGTGTTGTAGTTCACTTAGATACTCTCGAGACCATCGATCCCAAAAGTTCTGAAACATCGACTGTAACTTCTGATAATGGGACAGTCGTTTGAAACACAAATGGCGAACAAATGGGTCTGGCAGAGAAGTGATAGGCTGGCCTATCAAAAAATGACCGCGTTTTAGACAAGCTAGATCGTTAGGGTCCTCAGACATTGATGCAATGGGTCTAGAATTAAGGCAACCCTCGATTTCAACTATGAGTGTGTTCAGTTGCTGTGAAGGTCAAAGAATTTGGGCCGACTACACGTTTTAAATGGTATTTGGCACTTTTTACGGCGGCCTCCCATAACCCGCCGAAATTGGGTGATCGATGGGGTATAGTGTGCCACTGCATATTTTTTTCTGCACAAAATTTCAAGATCTCATTCCGGTAACTTTCCGACGTAAAAAGACGGTGCAAGTCTTATAGCTCAGATCTGGCACCTACGAAATTCGTCGCGTTGTCCGAGTAAACATTTGAGCAAATTCCACGTCGGGACCCAATTCTCCGAAATGCAGCTAAAAAAGTCTGGGTGGATAAGTCTGTCACCACTTCCATACGGACAGCTTTAGACATATAAAAATTGAGACGTAGGCCTTCTCTTCAACTCGAGACCGGATTCTATTTTTGACCAAAAACGGACCACAAAAATCGATGCCAACATTTTCAAATGGGCGAGAAGGTGTTACACGGTCTTTTGGAAGTTGACCTATAAGTTGAGAAAGTGTTCTAGAACGAGTGCGGACACATCGAATGCAATGTTTTATTACTTTTTTGCACAAATTTCGTCCGCCGATTATCTAAAATTGCTCTCGAACATAAAATAATACAGATTGCGCTCCGGCATGCAAAAGCCGGATATGTTCTGATCGCACGACCAAATTGGAAAACGAATGTGATGCGAAAATGGGATGTTTGCATTTTTTAATCGGCCGCCAATGCGCAGCATGCCGTCTAAATCTAAAAATGGATTAAGTGGCAACAATTTGCTATGTTTTGGTAAAACTTTACCTTTTCGAAGAACCTTAATTTCGGCTGGGAATTCGTTTGTTTGGATATGTTTTACGAGAGATTCTAAAGCCAAATCCATATCAATTGAAGACAACTCAATTCTGTTATGTGGTAAATTATTTAACGATACTCGCTTTTTATCAGACTTAATTGAATTTTTACTTTGAACGGCAATTTTCAAATTTTTTACAAAACGAAGTATGATAGCGAATCTCCTTAACACCTTAGAATAACTTGAACAGTCCGAAATTGCGTCCCATTCTTCTTGTTTTTCTGAAACCAAATCTTTTATTTTTCGGAGTTCCAATGTTTCTGTTTTGATTTCAACCGTTGAAGGTTGTTTCGGCCAATTTCCCTTTGAATTCTGGAGAAACCTTGGACCATGGCACCAATTTCACACATTTTAGGAAGTCCTTGGGCATTAAGCCACGGGAAATCATATCCGCGGGTTTTTCATCCGTTGGAACGTAATACCAATTCTCGGGATTCGAATAATCCTGGATTTGCGAAATCCGTTGCGAATCGGGATGGAACCGACCTAATTCGGTAAAGGTTTATTTCCGAATCCACAAATAAACGGATGAAAACTCGATTTCCATAACTGCCAATACTTTATGGACAAGTTGTGCCAATAAGAGAGACGCACACAACTCGAGGCGCGGGATAGTCTGCGATTTAAGTGGAGCTACTCGGCTTTTAGAACATAGACATCTAATGTTACAATGACCTTCATAATCAACAGTGCGAACCTATATGCAGCATCCGTATCCCTTCTCTGATGCATCCCCAAAGCCGTGAAGCTCAATTCTCTTTATAATGGACAATCTGTCTATCGACAATAATTGTTGCTTAAACAAGATCCAGTATTCCTGTAAATCTGATGGCAGACCCGCATCCCAATCTAACCTAAGTGACCATAAATTCTGCATGAACAACTTGGCTAGAAACACTACCGGACCGCAGAACCCCAGTGGATCAAACAACTGTGCGATCTCTGACAAGACGGATTTCTTTGAACATGGACCTTTTAATGAATACTTCTGAAATGAAAAGTGGAACATATCATGTTCGGTATCCCAATTAATTCCGAGAATTGAGATAGATTTTGCTTCTTCATCATTATTATCAACTTGAAGAGTCTTTCTATTCGACTTGATTTTCCGGAGTTCAAAACCTCCGCGTGACAATAATTGAATTAGATCTTCTTTTAGCTTGCAAGCGGACTTGACCGAATCGGCGGAACCTGTTAACAGGTCGTCGCGACGTAAAAGTCATTTTTCAGTACTCTAGACGCTGCAGTAAAATCTTTTTCTTCATCTGAGGCTAATTGATAGAGAGTTCTTATTGCAAGAAATGGAGCACTTGCTGTTCCGTATGTTACAGTTTAAAGATGATAACATTGGATCTTAATCTCGCTGTTCACGCCACCAGATTTTTTGTAACTTTCGTTGATCTTCTATGACTAAAATTTGGCGGTACATTTTCGTAATGTCCCCGGTTATGCCGACGATATGCTTTCTAAATCGTAATAATATCGAACATAAGTCCTGCTGGATGGTAGGACCGGTCATCAAACAATCGTCTAGTGAAATTCCAGTCGAACTCTCACATGAAGCATTGAACACTACTCGCAATCTTGAGGTGGTGCTGCTTTCTCGGAGTACTGAATGGTGCGGCATATAATACGATTCATTTTTCAAAACTTTTGAGATATTAGATTCGGGCGCCTCAACCATATGCAGCGACCGAATTTCACTGCTGGTATTAAGTCGCTTTTCTAGAGAAAGAAATTGTCGCAAAGCGTTAATTGAAGAATCTCTCAAATTTTCGAGATTATCTTTGACTGGAAAAGCTACAATATATCTTCCATTTTCGCCTCTTTGAACATTTTTGACATAATGCTCCTCGCAATGCTTTTCTTCCAACGACCACTCGTTTGGGGAATTAAGATCCTCTATTTTCCAAAACCTTTGAATTTGATCGTTTAATTCCTGAAAGGATGCATGATAAGACAACAGCTGATTATTAACACAATTGATTTGAGGCGTATTCGAATTCCTTCCCGTGGCTACATAACCAAATTCAGTATTTTGAAGCGGAATGCCCCGAACTATATTCATTTGTTCAGGTTTGATTATTTCCAAGAACAATTCAGCGCCCAACAAAAGATCGATAGCATCAGGTTTAAAAAACCATGGATCGGCAAGCTGAATATTATTGGGAATCCTTTTTCACGTCGATTTTTACTAGATGTTTGTTGACTCGAATTTAAGGCCCAAAATTTGTCTGACTTTTTCCGTTACAAAATTTGCCTGGGATCCGCTATCTAGTAATTCTCGGCACGGAATTCGATCGCCACTTGCATTTCGAACCCAAAGCACAGCTGTACCCAGTAAAATTTGTGACGAATTTACCCTATGACCGAACCTTGAAGTAGCTTGAAAGACTGAGGAAGTCAAATTCTCTAAAGTAGATTGGCTTTGATTAGAGCTTGTCGCTTGAATTAGTTCGTATAATTGTGAAGGACGCGAAGTAAACTTTGCAGCCACATTGTGCGTTTTGTCTAATCGAAAGCCAGTTTTTTCCTTCATGTCTTGCATCACCAAAATGCAACAAAGTGTGATGTTTTTGCGAGCACACGGAACAAACGCTTTTGCAATCCACTGATTTGTGACCCTCACCTAGGCATGACACACAAATGCCCCTACGTTTTACGAAATTAAATCGATGATGAGGTTTCACACTTTGATCCTTGAATTTGGGGCAGGAATCCAATCGATGACCCCCCTTGCAGAACGGACAACTCAAGTTTTGTTCCGAAAGAACACTAATCTGCTCCCGAGGAACTGGTTTATTCAACCGGAGTGAGTGAGATGGCGAGTTTGCAAAATCTCGACAAACGTTTCAAATTTTAATATTTCGGTTAAGTTAGATTTCGTAATTATTTCCGAACGTGACGCGTCGTCGAGCCGCTCACAAAGAAGGTGCGATAAAAATAAATCCCAGTGTTCTATTGGAGCGCTTAAAGATTTAAGAGAATTATAATGTTTGGTCACAGTATCTAAAAATGTCTGAAGTGCTGAAGCGGAATTCTCGGCTGGTCTCTTAATGTCGTACAATTGCTTCATGTGAATTTTTTGTATTTTAACCTCATTATCATAAAAATCAAATTCTGATACGCTTTTTGATAATTATGGGCTGATATTGGGTAAGATTGTATGAATTTAAAGGCTTTGCCGTCTCGAACGGATGTAATTAAGTAATGAAATTTAGCAATATCTGACAACTGAATGTTAGAATGGAACAAATCATTAAAGATTCTTCGAAAATTTCTGCCAATTTTCTTCAAGACCGTCAAATTTCGGCAATGGAATTTCAGGAATTGGGTGATTTCTGGGGTGATTTCTGGGTGATTTATACTCGAATTTTGATTAGGGACCTTGATATCTATAGATATCGATTAGGGACCTTGATAGCTATAGCTGATCAATCGCATCTAAAATCTGAGATTCTACCATTCCGTATAAATCCTCAAACGCATCGCGATTTTGAACACATTCACTGTCAAGTTCTTCGAAACTACTGTGTGCAGTTTCGTATTGTATAAGGCATTCGAACTTTAAGGGGGAGGAGTTAACACGCGTAATAATTAGGTTTCCCACAAAAAAACAACGTGATCATATCTGTCACGTTGCATTAGCAATGACAACAAGTTACGAGTGAATATTCTTAACGACATGGTTTCATATTCAACATATTTTTAATTAAGAAAATTGTAATTAGAAAATAAGAATATAATCAGTTGTAATTTCGATGTTAAACAAATAAGTTAAAAATAAAAATAATTTTTTTTAACCAAAAATCAATAAAGAATTTAACTTATATACTCACCACGTATTGTGAATTATCATTAACTGAGAATGAGTTCGTTTTGATTAAAATATTTGTATAATCAACCAAATGCTTATTAATATTATTAAATATAACAATTATAGCGAATAATCGTAAATAAAAAATTACAAACAACACACTGACAGCAAGTCCACTAGCCGCCCAATGTTCCAAATTCTTTTCGATTATTAAAAACATAACATAAAAATGAATCACAATCAAACATATATCGTTCAAAATTATTAAAAATATATTTAAACCAAATATTAAATTAAATTTATCGACCAAATTAAATATTAAGTTATGAATGTGTGCAATCAAATTTGCATTATTCCTAAATTGGTCATCCATTATTTTTGTGTGCAATATTTCACTGAACGCTTGTTTCAATGTATCCAAACATTTGTTAATAACATAAACTATGAGCACAAAATAGAATAAATTGAAATAATTAATTATCAATAAAATTATGCAAAACATGTAGTCAATTATTTTGCCTAGCACAACCTTAAATGTATACGGTTCAACTACAAATATATTTAGTAAAATACACAATAAGTTAAAAAGTAAAAATGTCGTCAAAAAAATTATTTTAAATAATTTAATTTTGATTTGCAATTGAAATATTGTATGCATTTCAAATATTTGCAGTATTGCAAATAAATCGATTATAAATTTGATGTGTTCTTGATACATCACTAGAAAAATTATTACATTGATATTGAATGTGATTTGAAGCATTATCATAATCAAGCGCAATAATACAAACTGAATTGTAAATAGAGGAAGCATCAGCACTGGATACAATTTATTTAGAAAAATTATATTCATAAATACGAGCATTATGCCAGTTGTATAAAATTGAAATTTATTGATTTTAAAATGGCTGGAACTGGGACGAACATTTTTTATTCGTGGCGTAATACAAAATATGGAAAATATTTTAAATATTTTTAATAAATTTTTCGAGTTTGAAATCATTTTTTGTTTGGTAACAGTTTGGAACACAATATCGCGTCGATTCCGATTGAATGTAATTTCTGTTCTGCCCTAATAAACTAATAAACGTGTTCATAATGAAATAATTAACATGTTTACATAGGTAATTAATTAATTTGACTGAATTTATTATTTATTGTTTTACTCAATTGTAGTTGTAGTACTACGAACAAATTGACTTTTAATTAACATTAATTTTAATATTAATAATCAATAGTTGCAAATACAATATGAATCTTTACTTTAATCATGTGCCGGACAAATGGGAGTATTAAAAACAAAGTAAAAACTGATAACTGTTACCATTTCCTTTAAAGGTATCACTTTTAAGTAGAAGTTTTCTCCAAGAAATCCCCATTCTCGTCTTCTCCATCGGAAAACTAAGCATGATTGCTTCAGTTGTCAATATCCTCCTCGATTAAATAAACATCGTTTAAATGCTTCCTGGTAGTAATGCTGGTAGGCTCTTTAATGAAGCTATGGTCATATCCACTGCCCATACAAGTAGAAAAGCAGAGCTCTAAACTGCGCTATCTTTGCTTATATATTTAGGCATGGATACCCTTTTCTATTAATATAATTGTCAATATTTTCACGTCCGAACCAAAATTGTAAAACAAGCTTTACTTACTGTACTTCGAGTGCGACAAACCTTGTACCCAGGTTCATTTAAATAGAGTAAAAACTTAAAATGTTCACTATGAACCCAGTGCTCCAGCGGTCGACTTTTTCAACCAAAAAAAATAACCTCTTCAATTTTAAGACGCAACCCCATGATAGTGACGCTTCTAAAGCGTCACACACCAGCGAAAGTTCCGTAGTGGTTTCGATGATCTCGGCCCTCTTTCCACTGTGGGACTCTCGATGAGTGGGCCATCAAATGGGGAGCTTCCGTACGATGCTTGAGAACTAAATTCTCAATTCCGACATGGACACCATGGATTCGGCCCCCGTAAATGGGGGGATCTCCTCTGTGGAAGCGGGGGGTAGTATTGACGTTCGGGGAGGACCGGAAGAAAATATGTGGAGCTACGAAAAAGCGGTATAAGAGGCTTCGTGCTGAAGGCAAAACACCCGGAAGCGAGACAAAGAGAAGTGGTCAAGCCTGTGGAGGCTACGGTGGTGGCACATGTAGCCAATACCACTGGGGTGGCGGCCTTCTCCAGGAGACATGTATATCATAACGGAAGTGAGAGTCCAAGAATGGCCATTTGGGTCAGCTCGCAAATTAATTTTATTCCGATTTCAGAGTTCATCTCCAGCGACTTGGTAACAGTAATGGTGGAGGTTCTGGAGTAAAGTAGCAAATAGGATGGCCTACCTGATAGGATGGGATGCAAATGCGCATCATACGGTTTGGGCAGCACCGACATCAATAACAGGGGTGAGAACCTTTTTGAATTTCTGATTCCAAATAATGTAGATATTGTCAATAGGGGAAGGAAACCTACTTTTATAAATGCAATTAGGCGAGAGGTCCTAGATTTGACACTTGCCAGTGCGTATTTCAGCGACTTAGTTCAAAACTGGTATATCTCTGAAGAGGCCTTTTTATCGGATCACTTGCACATCAGATTTGAGGCTCCTGGCCTGAAGTGAAGAACGATAATGCGCTAGGAGGGGTACACACCCAAACAATTCCGATTGTTATCACCACCAGATATTGCTACATGAAGTAAGAGGACCAATGTCTTTCTCTCATCTTAAAACAGTGAGTGGTGTCCTTCATCCCCCTAATAACAGCCTAAAAGAAGGTGTTATATGTGACTGTCTAATCCGATTAGCCTTTGGGTGAAAAATTAAAAATAATTTCGCTGAGAACATCCTGCGGTAGGTGGAGAAAGAACTAGTAGACAGTGCGCTCCAGTTAATGGATGAGATTTATAACGAATGTCTTCTGTGTATTGACAATGTAGTGTTAGGTTTGAGAGGTCAGAGTTTAGACAACGGTATGATCTACCTTAACCAAAAAGATCTCGAGAAACTCTGAACAATAAGAGATATTTACAGGTCGAAAATATCGCCGGTTTCTTGACAAATGAGCAACTGGCTGTCTATAAGCTGATTCTTAACAGTCTAACAAGAGGTTCCGGGCGATTGTTTTCGTCAGGAATTGCCGCTATTCTGTTGAATGGAGGAAGAACGGCCCATTCTGCTTTTAACCTACGAGTACCTCTTAACCTAATCCATTTTGAAACTTCTCTGTACAACATAACATAACAAAGCATGAGCGCCGCGGGATTTCCGCCTCAATATCTGGGACTAAAGCACTATGGCGCATAAAGTCGGTTTTGGGGCACTAAACAGAACTCTCAAAGAGATCAGGGATACTAAACAAGTAATGGGAGGTGTTACCGTGCTGTTGGCCATTTTCAGCAAATCGTTACCAGTACCTAGTTGAACATGAACTGATGAAATTAGACCATGTGTTAAGTCATTATGTATGTGGCCACCCATTCAAAAATGCTCTCTCCGGAAGAACATGAAACCTTCTATCCAAAATAAGTAATGGTTAGTATTATACCACTAAAATAATGTGTAAGAAGTAAATGGTATAAGAAGTGTTAAAATCATTTACTAACAGTTTAAAAATTAGAATTAACTTTCTTACAATTTTCAGAAATATTAAATTCAAATAAATTAAAAATTAAAAATATTGTAAACGTGTCTATCTGTGGGATTTTGAATAATTGTTCATACAAACTAATATTATACTCCTCCGTATTATCTGTAAAACCCAATAAAATGATCTTAGGATCGGTTGCGTATTAGAAATTACACGATTAATTAATTAATTCAAATTAGATCCATTTTACCCATTTTAAAAGAACCACTGAAGGGGTTCCATTAACTAAACCAATTTTAGGGTTATTTCAAGGACAAGTCAGTTTTTTAAATGGCAACACGTATTATTGACTCTATATTCTGTAAAATGATACTGTATAGCTGAACGTAGAATTTCACGCGGAGAGTCAAAAATAGGTGTTTCCATTAAAAAAAAAATCGCCTTGACCTTTTGAAATAACCTTGAAATTTGACCTGAAGGTTAAATTCAAGCTCATCATTTGACTTCCCTCTAAAAATTGTGCAACTTTTGTATTTACACTTTTTTTGATTTAGACCTTCCCCTAGGAGTTATTTTAGTGGTTCTTTTAAAATGAGTCACCCTACAAGTAAAAAAAAAAAAATTTTGCGAATAGGATTTGGACGCGCAAAGCACTAAAAAAATAAACACAAATCTCAGAGATGTGCTCATGTAGTGAGGATCGGGAATATACTAACCTATTTAATCGCGTATATGTCATTACAACGGGTTGGGCTCAAATGACAAATTTTCAAAAATTAACATATTATATGAAATAACGAATTCCGGTTCGATGACAAATGAGAATGATAAATGAGTTGACATTTTTTTTCGACCAGTCAGTTCCCATTATCAGAAAATTTCCGATTCCCATTCTACAAATGAGTTTTCGCTTACTATAAATTTTATAGCATGCGTGTTTTGGTTAATTTTTTGACAGAAAGTAAACAATAACATTTTGACAAAACTAAAATTATTTTAACGCGAGCATTCAATAAATTAATAATAAAATAAATAAATATTATTATTCGTTTATTATTCGTCGAGGAAGGCTGCACATACCAAAAATGTCCAAATAATTTGTGACGCTGATCTAATGATATTAAATGTGAATGGATGGAGGATCGGCGCATGCCAGTTTCGTGTGAAACAACTCTCTCATTAAACAAAAAATGACCGACCATTTTGAAAATGGTGGACGAAATCCATATTTGCTTGGTAAATTAATTAAACATTAAATGTACATATTAACAGTGTTTTTTATTTAACTATATTTCTTACAATTTTAGGTGATAGCGGATATGGTCAGCAACCATGGCTGATGACCCCGTTTGCAGATCCAATTAATGCGCGACAGGAAAAATATAATGTCGCCCACAAAAAAACAAGGCATCTAGTGGAACGAAGCCATGCTGCTCTTTACTGGTTTTTTTTTTCTTTTTTCTATATTAATCTATGTGATAAGAAAAAAACAAATTAAATTACTTATAATTATTGGAACACATTGATTGATTGATTGATTGATTGCGATGTACGATCAAGCATTAAGCAAGTCTCCCGTATTATAAATGCGAATACCACACCACTATACCCATGTTGCAACACGACACCATAACTCTCCCTTACCAAGGAAATATGTACCATCATACTCCGCTTTTCATGAAGCCAACATAGCAATATTTCACCCCGTAAAGGAAGGCGCCACATCGATAACCACATAAGTCTAATAGTTGTGATATCCGCCCCTGGCCAGGCCGCCGTCGTACACCTTTTTACATATAACAAAATCGAGGGATGGGAAAGGAATGTTAGCAACAAAGACTCAATCCGGTTCCAGACACCTAAGTAGTTGATAGTTAGTAAATTTGTTAGTAATATATTTTTAGTAATTTATTTAGCACAAGACAATACAATTTATAGTTCATCTACTGCTCCAACTCCTGTAAGGTTGTTTCAGGTTCTTCAAGACATCCCTAAATTTAAAATATGCATTAATTCTTTATAATAATTATTTTAAAATTAATTAAGTATAAATTTGATTCTCTGAAATAAATTCTAGATCATTCCCTATGTACCACAAATAAATAACCATTAATAGTTTGACAATCATTCAACCAACTATCATCTGGCCATCGTGCTGTCATCACAGCCATTGTCATCTTGGTCGAGCTTCTCAGGAGTGTTCTAAAACTAAAACCATTTTAACTAACCAATATGAATACTAATACCAAAACTATCATTAACAATTATACCAACAAGTATGAACATTAAACCCCAGTACGCACACCAATACCAACACCCACTTCAATACCAATACCAACCTCAACCATAATATTAAGCCATATGAATAATTCAACATCAACAATAAAATTATACGGGAATGTTAAAAAAGTACAAACTGCCAAGCTACAATTCAAATTCACAGCACCTGCTTCATCAGCCACCGCTCTCCTGTAGACAGTCAATCAATGGTTCACCCACTGCAACTAGATTCAAAAATAAAAGCTGAAAAATATATATTTTATATACTTAACCATACTATCAAAAATTCAACTAATCGGCAATTTCCTAAAAATCTTGCAATAGGACATTAATAATGCTTAAATTACCCACTTATTTACTCAGTTAATGATGTTTAAATTAATTATTATATACTACGCAAAGGTCTAGAACATCAATCGTTCAGTCAAGCACCACATGCACCCATATACGACACTCACCAACAAGACCCAAACAGAGTCTCCCCGGTTACTCTGAAAACCCAACCGCTTCACCACCCAATCAACAGCAACCAACCCATTTAAATTAGTTAGTAATAAATAAAAAATAAAATAAAATAAATATCACAAGCCGTCTCCACGCCACACAGCTGCTGTACGTTTGGCATTTCTGGGGTTGAGCGAGAATTCACCAACATCTCTGCAGCTCGGAGACAATCTAACAATCACACACAATCCAGTATAATTCATAACAACCACACCATCAGACAAAATACTTGAATAACAATAAAACAAAATACTTGACACTTTGATATTATTAAATTCAACAACCAAAAAGTGTTGAAACGGTCTCATCAACACCCCAAACAATCTTGCAATGCAACATAGTACACAATATCACACAAAATGAAACTTCCCCTATCCCAGACAACGCGCGACGCCGCTCACCCAATCAGCACAGTGCCTTAATCTATATACATATATCCAAATTACAATTTAACACCAACAAAGTGATTGATTTCAGCAGAAGACATTTAAAAAAAATTTGTGGTTTTCAGAGGCTTTGAAATTTTGATAAATTCCAGTAAGCTTTAGAAACAATAATGGAAAGCGGGAATTGGGCCACAATTTTCATAAAAGCACTAGGATTGTTCTCTACTTAATTTCTAAGAATTTTGCCTTTATATATTTTTTTTTTAATTCAATAAATCCCACTAATTCCGTAAATTCTATAAATCTAATAAATTTTCTGAAGTTCAATAGTTCCTATAGCTAATTAAAATTTTAGAAATTCAATTAGAGTTAGTTACAGTTTACCGAATTAAACATTCCCAATTCTATTAGGCCTAACAGTCCTAAAAATTCTGAAAACCTATAAATCCGCTAAATTTGCTAAAATTTATAAATTCGCTAAGCTCTCGAAGTTCCTTAAATTTTCTAAACTCTATTAAAATTTATTTCTATGAATTATGTGAATTTTATAAAATTTTTAAATTCTATTAATTATATAAATTTTATAAATTCTGAAAATTCTAAAAAATTGTCAAAATTGTCTAAATTCTGTGAATTCTGCACCTAAATTTTCAAAATTTTAAATTTTTTAAAAATATAATTAGGAAAAAATCCTTGTAACGAAATAAATTCCAACAGTAACTTAAAAATTTCATAAATTTTGGGATTGGTTGAAATATCAGAATTTATGAAACTTAACAATTTTAAGCATCACTTCTAACTATCCTTTAAATTCCATAAATTTTAAAAGTCCTCTAAATTCTACAAATTCTGCAAATTCTAAAGTGATCTGACTACACCCTTCCCGATAATTCCATGTCTCTTCAGATCTCACTGAAACTGAACGAATTCACTGAAAATAACAACACATACTCCAGTAGAATAGCGAGATATCGTCCTAAAAAAATCACGAATTGAACACGATAATGGATCATTGCCCAATCGACTCAAATCTGGAGGAGCTCTACAGGGGCCAAAAAGTAACTGCCCGTTTAATAATTTAAAGTATTAAACTGGTAATTTTTATTCTAGAATCTGGATTAAAAGGTAACTAAATTAAGTCAACAGAGGAAACGATATATTTGCAGGAAGAAAGTGGGTTCGCTTTTAGTAATAATTTTCTAATTTCCAGCATTCAACCGGCAAAATAATGTTCTGAATATGAAACAATTGGAGGTAGAACATTTTTTTGGTGAACCTCGGAAAAGCGAATTTTGTTCTAATTAATTGCATAGAATCGTAACTAAATAAACGGGCTACACCCACCGATAAAGGTACATATGCATATTAAATTTCAATGACTTCAATGACATTTACTTATGTTGTTGAATTCGATTGAAGCGAAAAAACTGTGGCCGAATCATGAAATTCAAGCAGGAAACTGTAGCGGTAACCTAAAATTTTTTTTGCAATATTTAGTATCAATTACCCAAACTATTTTTATGACAAATTTCTGATCGATAATAAAGTATTTGTCACATAAATATTTATCGATAATCTTTCATTTATTTGTAATTTGATACAAAATAACTTCTGTAAGTTTGATTTTTATGAAATGTCTTTAAGTTGCGTGTATTTTAATTATACAAAAGTTGTAGTTTGTCGTTGTCGCTCTTGTTCTATTTATATCTTTAGCGATAAAGTTTACTGCCCAAATTTCATAATTTCCTCTCTAGCAAAGAAATCCAAACGTATGTTCTGCTAAATAGATTGTTTTATTAAATTGATTCAACTTTTTTGCTTCGACTATAGAAATAATACTAACAAACTTATTTTTGTTTCAGATTTCAAGTCTTTAACGATATTAAAAATTTTACATCATTTTTTAAAACCTACTGGTCGGTGGTACGTTCGAAAGGCGGATAAAAAAATTTGGAAAATCTCTACACAAGATGCCATTGACGCGTTTTTTATTGAATTGGCTTCAATAAATGATTTACAGAATCAAATAATAAAAAAAAGGAACGCTTGTATGGAATACAACTTGACTCTTCAATCTATTATAATAATTTTAAACCAAGACCCAAATATAAGAAAACGATTTTCTGTTTGTTTAGACGATATTTATTACTCATTTGACAATTTTTTAAATTGCCTCAACACAACATTCAAAATTCAGGACAATGGTACCGAATTTGGCCGTTTATTCAAAAATATTTTTTCGATATTAACACTTTCAGTGACAAAACAGATCCCGAAGTTGAAGCATTGATAAGCCAATTAAAAAATTGTTAAATGAAACATTAATATTGTAGTTTTAGATTATGTATATCTTTTGGATGTATGTAAACCAATTTTATTATTAATTTTACTTATTATTAATTATTTTACTAACAATAACTAAATTTTCCTTGAAGGAATAGTTCATAAATTAAGAGATAATAGTGATACATTTAAGAGTCCTTTAATTAATTGTCCGTGAAATTTTGACCAAAGCTGGAAATTAAAACGACACCTTCAAAATTGCTTTAAATATTCTGTATCATCTTTAGAAATCGAAGAAAAAGAAAAACTTAATCCAGTTATTAATAATTTTATGCAACAAAGTCCAAATTCGAAAGAAACAATACCAAGTGATCACCAAAACTCAACAAAATATTGATATTGAGTTATTTAAACAAAAGATTGAAAAAGCTTCACTTTCTTTTATCAGTAAAATTGCTAGTTTTAATAACGTCACTAATAAATTAGTCAACACTTTAATTTCCGATGTAACTGGTTTAATATTACGACCAATTTTAGAAGAAATCGAGATTGTAATCACCACTGCCATGGGAGAAAATATGTCAAATACTGTAAAATCGATGTTTGATCTTAGGAAAAAGCCTTTTAAAAATTACAATAAAGAATACAAACTTCTCAAACACATGACAACTATTGGTTTATATAAACCAGTTAAGAAGGTACAAATAAATATAGCGATAAGTGAAACAATGTACAAGGGTGTAGCAAAGTTAGATGTTAAAAAAACAGAAGGAACGTTAATGCCAATTGAATTTCAAATACAGAAATTTTTTTGTTTACCTAATATTTTAGAAGAAACACTTCAGCATACCAAAAATTTAATGGCAGATACAACAAAGATTACCAATTTTGTTCAAGCTAAAGTATGGAAAAAGAAATCGTTACTATTTCCACAGAAAATCATAATTCCTTAATAGTATATTGTGTAACGTGTAGGAAAAACGATATATTCCCGGACGAGTATGGAAGTTGCTGGGACGAGGCGTCAGCCGAGTTCCAGCAACCATAAGAGTCCGGGAATTATAGTTTTTCCACGAGTTGCACATACGATTTTTTCTCTAATCGGCAGTATATCAGATTATCCATTTTATTCATTATATTCTTTAAAATACGCAACATTTTCCAATTTATGTTTTCAATAGATTTCACTATCAAAGTTACCTTAGAATTATAACAATCGCGTGCGCTGTCAATTTTACTAGGCAAGGAATACTTTCCAGTACTGTTTTTAGTAAGTTGCCTAGCAACGATGTAGTGTCGGGGAATACTTCATTTTGCTGACAGATAACAAACCAGAAAACTGACGTATTTTATCCGATTTGAGAAAAATTTCTTTATTATGGTGACTTCTAACCAGGGAATGCTTTGGGAAGCCATTCTGGAAAACAGTCTTTCAGCCACTTTCAAGCATTTTTCTTGCTATCTATCTCATGATTTAAAAACTTTTGGTTTTAACACCTGTATAAAAGATCTGATTAGTGTGCTAAAAAAAATTGAATCTGAAGGAATTGATCTAATTCTAAAGGGGCAAAAATTAAAGGTTTATTTTGTATTAGGATTAGTAGTTGGGGATAATTTAGCATTAAACTCGTTATTAGGATTTAGTCAATCTTTCTCACACAATTATTTTTGCCGATTTTGTAAAATTAATAAAGCCGATTTATCATCAATACATTGTTAAAATTCATTTCTGTTAAGAACAAAACATAATTATGACATTGATATTGAGGCAAACGACTACAAAGCTTCGGGCGTAAGAAATTCATGTATATTAAATGAAATTTCCAGCTTTCACGTTACTGACCATTTTTCGTTTGACAACTTATAATTATTGGAACACATAAATAAAAATAAAAAAATAATGCCTTGCACTTACTCTTAATATTAATTCTTGAATTTAAAGATTTATTTATTTTTATTTATTTGATTAACTTCAACAAGTTCTCGTACTCATGAAAAAAAGAATTATGGTTTTTTTGACATTATTTACGAGTTTTATTTTCTCGGTGATCAAACGGGAATCGCGTTTCCTGAGTTTTTTTACCAATAGGATTTTTTATACAATTAAAACCCATATGAAAAATTTATCATCGAACCGGAATTCGGGTGCTGACGTGATTCACAGACGCTTGTCTCAATTCAAAATACATAATTATTTTAATTTCTTTACTTTACGCTGCCAACTCTTCGAAACTAATTTTCTCTTACTGAAGATATATCAGAGCGTTCTATACCTTTTCATTTCCAAAATGGAAATAATCAATATCAAATTGGAAAAAATCATTTTTAATAGGTAATGTGGGGCTTATTCATCACGAAGTAAGAAGAGGAGCATTTAAAACCCCGCAAGCGAATGAGTTCGTACTCAATTTTTACGCAATGCTCTAACCAAATATCAATTACCAGTCATAATGGTAATTGATAATGCTCCGTGTCATGCTTCTATTGAAGCTGTATGTGTTTCATGAAAGTGAATTTATCAATCATCGGTTATTAAGATTAGACCCGTACAGTTCAATGTTAAACCCTATAGAATTTGCTTGGTCGGCTCTTAAGGCCTCCATTAAACGAGATTTAACAACTGAAATGCCACAGATTTCAGCAGGTGTAAATAGGATAGATTTGACCCAACCCGAATTTCGTTTACAAAGGATTGAAAATATTATACTACGGAATTTGCCAATTCTATCTATTGCAAATTGTGCTAAATATGTTGCATATATATGCAAAAATTCATACCAGGGGCCCTATTCTCGAATTCCACATCCATTTTCCACATGTGGACATCTGTCAAAATTCATAAAAATTGAATTTTTTCGGTACTAAGGGAATATTTCCGAATGGGTATAAGCAGGTAGAAGAAATTCTTCATATAGGAAAATGTCCATGCCGCATGTGTTTTATATACGAGATGTCCGCATGTGGAAAATAGATGTAGAATTCGAGAATAGAGCCCCAGATGTTTTAAATTTAGTCGATATCGTCGTACTGTATATATTAATAAAGGTTTGATCATAAATATTGTTGTACCCTGTGAGTTTTTATTTTTAAATTTAAAATTGATTATTTCCAATTTGATATTGATTATTTCCAATTTGAAAATGATAACTTCCAATTTGAAGTTGAAAAGGTATAGAGTATAGAGCCATAATCAGCATGACGTATTTTTTAGAAGCTTTTTAGTGGTATAACTTTTCACTCAAAATGGTGTTTTTTAGCTTCAAGTTTTTCAATGAAAAAAGGAAAATTTTATAAAAGTTTTCTTCATATCTTTAACAACAATACGAGTATATAAGAAGCCTATATTGGTATTAAATAAACATTTATTGCAGAAATATTAAAATTAAATTATTTCTAAAAACTTTCATTTTGAAAAATACATCAAAGTTGGCTCTGCCGAATTAAAACAATACTCGCTAAATTTATCTTTATTTTGACTAGTGTACGTAAGATGTCTAAAATTTTTACAGGAAAATACTGTTACGTTTTTGCCTTGTCAATTAATGTTCGTATCACTGGATTGTGAATAATACAAAATCAATTTAATTTATCACCAACGAATTTATTTATTTAGCACAAGAATTATTACAACACAGTTTATTAATAAAAATTCACAAAATCAATTTATATAAATTATTCTCAAATTTTACTGTAGACTTATAATTTTTATTTCCACTAAAACACTTTTTAAATTACTTTTTCATTCCTTTTTAATCTTTACACTATCGCTTTCCAAATACTACTGAATTCTTACAAGTTTACACTATCGCGTTCCAAATTCAAATAATCCAATTCGATCTTGATTGCCATTTTATATACACAAACCAAACATCTTGAAAGTTCATGACTTTTCTAGTTAGCCTTTCGGCTTGGGGTTCTTGACAATGATTACGACATTATAACTATTGGTGAGACCTGGCTTACAGCCAGTTTTAATTCCGAGGAATATTTTCCGCATCCAACTATGTCGTCCATAGGAAAGACCGTTAGTTATAACTTCCTAACCAGCATGAAAGGTGGAGGAGTGTTGATTGCTGTGAAGTGTTCGATTTTGAACGAGATGATCGCTTGTCATTCTCAACTAGATATTATGGCAGTCCGTGTAAAGGTCGCCCATTCCTCCGTGATCGTGGTCGTTGTATATACAGTGCTGGTAAAAAAAAATTGGGCAAACAAATTTATTGCAAATTGGAGTCTTTTTTTTGCTAATATTACAAAACTTTTGAAAGCAATTGGTTTATTGTGTCATTTTAAATACATGTATGACGTAATTTTTTGAAAAAAAAAAAAAAAAAATTGACCTGCAATTTAGCGAAAAATGCCAAAATATTCAAAATACGTTTGATTGGAGTTAAAGTAATATAGTAAATTAAACACTTAGTTTTTATTTTTTTGTTTGTTTTTTATTGATTTATAGAAGTTCAATCTTACATATTAATATTTTGTTGGACCGCCTTTTGCTTTTATTACACCGGTACAACCCCGCAACTGATGTACAAAAAAATTGGGCAAGCAATTATTTTTTTTTACGCCTACCGTTCTTGGCCGTCATTAGGGTGCAGATGTTTTATTGCCTGTAATTTATTTTTTGAGTATAAATAGTGCATATTTTGTAAGATTAAGTTATTCTGTAAGTGATCCTAGACAAATAAAGAATAAAGTGCAATTTTAGTTAAAAAAATGGGAAAAGTTAGTGACCAGTGTAAAAGCAATATGTTGATTTTGGCGCGAGAAAATTTAACCACGCGTGAAATAGGTGAAAGATTAAACATTCCTAAAAGTACTGTCGCGTGGAATATTAAAAAAATCGAGAGATGGGCGGTACACAAAGAAAGAAAGGCTCTGGAAGGCCCAGAAAGACAACGCCAGTGGAAGATCGTTTTATACTATTACAAAGTCGTAGAAACCGTTTTAAAACTTCATCGGACATAAGACAGGATCTTGAGCGAGCAACGGGGAAAAAAATTTCAGCCGGCTTAGTGAGAAAAAGACTTGTTAAAGCTGGTTTGAAAGCACTTAAACCAGTCCAGAAGCCTGAGTTCACATTACTAGTGAAAAAAAAAACGTTTGCTATGGGCCCAGGAGCATGTTAATTGGACTCCAGAGATGTGGAATGATGTGATTTTCTCCGATGAATCAAAATTCAAGCTGCATGTTGGAGATGGAGGAATTCTCGTAAGGAAAAAACCTGCCGAGAGACTTAGCAACGAATGTCTTTTAAGACTTCCACCGAAAAAAGAAGGAGTTATGGTCTGGGGATGCTTTTCTGGAAATGAAACCGGTCGATTGTGCTTCCTTAGTTCCAGCGTTACAGCAGCTGTTTATCGGCAGGTCCTTCAGAACGAATTTGAGCCTTGCGTTAAAGCTTTTTGGCGAGACTTGCAAATTTATTTTTCAACAGGACAACGCTCCGTGCCATACCGCCAAAACTGTGAGTTATTAATTTTGAATTGTAGATAGACAAATTGGCTTTCAGATAAACATAAATAATTTGTTAAAAACTTTTTTTTTTCTTATCTCTTCATTTAAAGGTAAAAAAGTACTTCGAAGAAAAAAGTATCGATTTGCTGAGCTGGCCCCCGTATAGTCCAGACTTAAATCCAATTGAAAATATTTGGTCTAAGCTAGAAGTAGCAAGGAAGCGCCCAGAATCGATTGAAGCTTTAAAAAGTTTGTTGATGATGATTTGGGAATCCATATCTCCTGCGACTTTGAAAAATTTATCAAATTCAATGAATCGGAGCTGTATCGCTGTAATAAAAGCAAAAGGCGGTCCAACAAAATATTAATATTAAAGATTGAACTTCTATAAATCAATAAAAAACAAAAAAAAAATAAAAAATAAGTGTTTAATTTATTACATTACTTTAACTCCAATCAAACGTATTTTGAATATTTTGGCATTTTTCGGAGTTTTGCCCCTAAATTGCAGGTCAATTTTTTTTTTTTTTCCAAAAAATTACGTCATACATGTTACGTCGTACAGCAAAAAAAGACTCCAATTTGCAATAAATTTGTTTGCCCAATTTTTTTTACCAGCACTGTATTCCTAGTGGCTCAAACTTGGATTATTATGTGGAGATTACAAATTTTGTTGATTCAATTGTGTTACCTTTGGTAGGAGCTGGCGAACACCTTATGTTTGTTCGCGACTTTAATCTTCGTGATGCTATTTGGTTCGATGTTGATGGAGTTTTTACTTCGTCTTCTACAGACGAAAGAGTGTTACATACGATAGAATATTTTGCGAGCATTGCTACCACTCAACAAAACAGAGTGTCTAACAGCTGCAGCAAGTTTTTGGACCTGGTTTTCGCTACTGATGTTTAACATTCGGAGATTTCATCTTGTGAGGATTTCACTGGCTGTGCGAGCATTTACCACACTCCTATTATGATAAATATATTTCATGAAAAGTGTGTTACTAATTTTACTTACAATAATGGTTCTCATTTTAATTTTAGATGTGCAGATTATGTCTCCTTAAACGAATTTCTAGCCAATTCGGACTGGAGCTTTCTTCAACGAGGAGTGGACTTGAACAAGATTGTCCCTCTGCTGGACGAGCGGATCATGGCTGGCATCGACATGTTTGTTCCGAAGGTAAAAGACAAACCACAATTTCGTGAGCCATGGTATAATGATAAACTTGTGCTACTCGAGAAGCGTCGTAATAAACTTCATTCATTATATAGGGTACATGGGGATAAGTTTTACTCTGGGTTCAATGCAGCCCGTATGGAGTTTCGAATTTTAAACCGGTTCCTTTATAATAATTATATTTTGCAGATTGAAGAAGATCTTACTACTAATCCTAAAAATTTCTGGAATTTCATCAACAGCAAAAGAAATGTTGTTGGATTTCCGTCACCTATGATTTATCAGAACTCATCTGCAAGTCGGCCCTCGGATATCTGTAATTTATTTGCCAATTATTTTAAGTCTGTCTAAGAGCAATCTCATACTACTACTACTAAATCTAGTGACTGTTCGGAACTTAGTCTGTTGAGGTTTTCTGTAGATGAGATCTCCGATAGTTTGGCGCGACTTGACGTGAATAAGGGCTCAGGACATGACGGCATTCCACCCATCCTTATGAAAAACTGTGCGGATGGTTTAGCTGTTCCTCTCGCGTTTATTTTTAACGAAAGCCTCCTTACAGG
This sequence comes from Tipula vernalis, assembly GCA_958295665.1. Classification (NCBI taxonomy): domain Eukaryota; kingdom Metazoa; phylum Arthropoda; class Insecta; order Diptera; family Tipulidae; genus Tipula; species Tipula vernalis. The sequence continues at coordinate 78,239,455 of OY282560.1, read as the reverse complement.
GGTTTTCCCGGAGCCTTGGAAGATTTCCTTCATTCGCCCGATTTTCAAATCGGGCAAAAGGTGTGAAATCAGCAATTACCGCGGGATCGCTATACTCTCTGCTATACCGAAACTATTCGAAGCATTGGTACAAAAATTTCTATTTTTTCATTTGAAATCGTTAATTTGTCCTGCTCAACATGCTTTTATCCTGGAAGATCCACAGTGACCAACCTGATTTCGTTTTGTGGGTACTTACATAGCAGTATTGTAATCAGGCAACAACTGGATGTTGTGTACACGGACTTCTCAAAGGCTTTTGATAAGATTGATCATTCGATACTTATCAATAAGCTTGAGAAATTGAACTGTCAATTCATTCCAACTAAGTGGCTTCAATCTTATCTTTCGGATCGATGGCAGTATGTTAAGATCTATGACTCGTCCTCAGTTTTATTTCGAGTTACCTCTGTCTGGTCGGCTAACAACAAATTGTCCCTGAATATAGCGAAATGTAAAACTATTTCTTTCCATCGCATTCGCTCTCCGGTATTTCATGGATATTCGCTGTTTAATGGAGTCGTGGAAAGGGTAGAGTATATGTCCGATCTTGGGGTAGTATTTTCTTCCGATCTAACGTTTGTGAGGCACATTGATTCTGTTATAGCAAAGGCTTATATGATGTTGGGTTTCATAAAGCGTAACTGCAGGGACTTTTGTGACCCGCTTACATTAAAGTCGTTGTATGTTGCCTTTGTCCATTCTCCGCTAGAGTACGCCTCGCAGGTTTGGTCTCCTTTTTACAAGTGCCATTCTGATAGAATTGAAAGCGTTCAAAAGCAATTTGTTTTATATGCACTTCTCAGTACACTGTCAATGGATAATTATGCTATTCCACATTATTATGCATTTAGAACAGCGTCGGGTGGCGGCTTGCGTTTTATTTGTTCGCGACATTTTATTGTATCGTATTGATTGTGCTGAATTACTCGCACGACTCAATATTTATGCTCCTGAACGTTGTCTGCGTCGTCGTGATGGTTTTTTACTAATCGATTCTGGCTCAACAAACTATTAACTTTCGGAGCCAGCTTTGACCACGTCTCGACTTTTCAATTATTCATACGATAATTTTGATTTTAATTTGACTAGAGATTCGTTTAGACGTGAACTTTTTAAGACCTTATAGGCATTTTATTGTTTTTATTTTATTATGTACATACTTTTCATTTTTTTTTTGATTTAAATTATTGTTACCGATTGTATACCACTGTAGGTAATATATTAAATATTAAATAAATAAAAATAGAATAGTGTAGAAACATTTAGAACTGTTTAATCATGAAAAATTCCATTTAGTACAGTAAAACATTGAGCTATTAGTTTAACTTATTCTATCACACGCTAGGTGTCACCGTCACAATACGAAAAAAAAAATTGTAATCATAAAATTATCACACGTTCCTATATTTTGTGAATTTGTTTTGCTTTCCTTACAATTTTTGAAATTGAAATTTCCCCAGGTGGTAATTTTTGGTACGATTTTACCAAATTTTTATGGCCATCACTGCCATCTATGTAATGTATATTGACTTCAATTTCCTCAATTTCCTCCATTTCAATTTAACCAGAATGCTGTTGTTATGATTTTTTTTTTAATATTTTGGATTAAATACATCAATTATTACAACAAAATGAAAACGATTTACTTAAACGGCATTCATACATGTTGAAATTCAAACATTTATGAAAATACTTGAAAAATCATAATTAAGAATTTGTAACGTTTTCATTTAAAAATTTGCCGTAAGATAAAAAGTGATTTCCCATATGTTTTGTGTGTTTTACTATGAAAAGTTTCGTTTTTTCTTCGTTTCTAATTCCCTTATAAAAGCTTCCTTTTTAGACTATGGCTTTGTATAATCAAAGTTGCTTTGGATATATCCGTCAAGAACCAAGACATTTTCTGTGCCCCTCAAAATTATGCAATTTTTGTCTAAAACTTCTTATCAGGTGAATAGTCTCGTTTTGAAATTCTGAGTGGTATACATTTACGGAACACTTGTAAATGAGGCAAACCTGCGAAAGCATACCCTCATTTTCAAATGAACACTTTCAATTTTCTACCTAGCCACGAAAAATAACATCAGTTTTTTAGTATATTGGGATATTTTGCTGATTCATTAAAAATGAAAGTTGTATGAGTCATTAATCGTATTTATCACTTTAATTATGCATGATATAATTGCATTCATTTTTAATTAACACTATCCCCATTTATATTTATCATTATTTTCAATAAGTTGTTTTAACAAGTAAACACCGTACCGTCTATTGTAAATTTACTTTTAATCTTATTGATGATTTTTACCTTACTGCGAAGAACAAAAATATTTACCATCTTGTTTAGCAAATGTACTTACATATCGTTGAACGAATTTCCTTATTTTTATAATGTATTAGAACTACTTAGAACTCGCACTCAGTATTCTTAAATCAAATAAATAAATATTGTTACACTTAATGATGATGTTAAGTTGGCTTTGAAAAAAAATGGTTCAGGGTAATGATGATGACTAAATTATTATTTATTATTCAAGTGGAAGATTATTTATTATTCATAGAAAAATAGTTAGTCTTTGTTATGGAATATTGCAGTATGGAAAGTTTCAATTCTGTTTCTAAAGTCACTTGATCATGTTGATGTTGTTTTTTAAGAAATAAGTTTTGGCGTCATTTGAAAAAACGAAAGTTCTACGGAAAAGCGTAATGTTGAGCTATATGAGAATAGTATAAGTAAATAGTTAATGATTTCAACGGCAAATTCCAGGGTATCAATAATCTTGACCATACAAGTTTTTTTTTAATTTTAAACTAAGGAAAGGCAACACATTTATGTATGTAGCAAAAATTCTAAGTAAGTCGGGTTCAGAGTTGGCCCGGAGGTAGCCACTAGAACATCTATTATATTGTCATACCAAATTTCTATAGGGTCACAATACACCGAAATGAAATTCTTCCCAAATAACAAAAAATGTGTTTGTATGTGTGTGTAAATACAAATAGTATTCATTCAGGCGATATTTTTTGCAACAAAAGTTACATATAAATCCCAAAACGTTGCCTATAAAATAGGAATCAGCAAAGATTGATGTTAGGAAAAGTTAAATGCCAACAAGGCTATAGGCTTTGAAAGAAAAATGCCAAATGCCATAAATCTAAAAACCGATATGCGAATATGGTTTCTAGGATATCTGTTGTATTGAATTTGTACTGAAAATTTAAAAAGGTTGACCCCTGGGGTCGGCGATATAAATAACAGGCAATATGTATACGGAATGTTGTAGGACGTTTCAATGAAGAAATCTCTTCAACAAAAATCAAAAACCGACATGCGGATATGGTTTCTAGAATATCTGTTGTATTAACTTTGTACTAGAAATTTCAAATAGTCAACCTTGAGTGACGTTTTCCGCCATCAATTCAATTATTTCGTTTAAAATATTTTTTCCACAATAATGAACAGATAACTCGTTTCTTAGGATTCGACGAACGTGTTCCTGCATAACGGGGTCAAATTTAGCAAGTAATTCAATTAGGCCTAAATATTTTCCGTTATTCTTGGTATATAACTTATCAGAAGAACCGCGGAATGCCATATTATTTTGCGCAAGATATAGAGTGATACTCATCAATCTATTGAAAACATTTTTCCAGCGCTCTGTTTCCTTTTGAATTATAAGTTGTTCCGCTCGATCGATTGTTGATCCTGATTTCAGTCTTGATTCCGTTTCTACCCACCTTTCATAATATATCATATGACTTGGGCTAGTTTCATGTGACTTAATCACTTTAGATATATGGATCCAATTATTGTAATCTACGTTTGCTAAACTTGATTTCGAATTCGTACCACCTTGATCAAAACACAAACAACAGAAACAAAATGCACGGTCAGCAGTTTCAGAATATAATATCCTTCGTTGCGGTACACGTTCGTTATTAGAAAGTACACGGAAGTAATAATTATTGGAGAAATGACGGCTGGTTGCATCTTTAGGATATCGTGTAAGTTGAACTTGTCTGGGACCCTAAATAACCAAATAATCAGTAATTTTATTGTTAAGAGTTTTAGGCCATAAAACTGGATCTGAAAAATTTATTAAGTTGTTTGCAGAATCGTCAACGTTTAATTGGTCGGATACAGATGGGGAAATCAACTGATCTTCTATTGAAGGGCTTTCGTTAAAATTTTCGATCAAATGAATTTCTGACACATTCGAATTATGCATTTCATAAACCTCAACACTATTGTTTGTTGCGCCTTCGGCTAATGAACTAACTAAGTTTGATGGCAATTCTTGTGTAGGCTTGGGTATAGTTGCTGTGAAGTATTTTTTAATATCTAGACATTTCTTTTATTTACCTGAATACAAACATCTTTCGCAGCCCGTTTTTTCCGAAATTCGGCACCTGATAGTTTGAGTTTCTTTATATTTTTCGAAGCAGTATTTAAATCTGGAATAAGCATACTACACATCAAACAAGGAAACCGATATATGAGTTTGTAAATAAGAAATGGCATGTAAATACGTATGTACAATGTACATACAAATATTTGCGTTAAACCGATTGTACATACCTTGCGACATTATTTTTCGTAGACCACTGTGGTAATATTTACAAATAATCCTACAATTTTTTTCGTTCAACACAGACAATAGTAGCCTAAATTATGTGCATATATTTTGATTTACTTTTAAAAAATCTGTTACAAAAATTGTATCTGTTCGGGTATTACAAAAATAAATAAATTTCAGTTGAAATTTGTGTACATCACACCAGAAATCCCATTTTAGAAAACCCAAGATTTCTATATATAATTCGAACCATTGGGATTGTGCAATTTTGTGCCTGTAATTAGAAAATTTGTGCATAGCGTACTTTAGGAATAAGGATGGGATTTCTCACGTGATTATCACACCAGAAATCCCATATATTCCGTTTATATAATAAAACATATTTTTCGGAGTATGATGATTGTGCAAAATTGTGCGTTACTAAACTGACCTTGAAAAAATTTATATTGGCCAGAATCGGCCATAGAACATCCACAATTGATCAAAATCGTGATTTTTCGAAGAGGTTATAAGGGCGATTTCCGGAAATCCCACCTTTTATTAACATTCGAATTAAAACAAAGTGTGGTTAGTATTCTGGCCAAGTTTCACGTTTGTGCATATCACACTTTAGCCAGAATCGTCCATAGAACATCCACAATTGATCAAAATCGTGATTTTATGAAGAGGTGGGATTTCTGGAAATCGCCCATATAACCTCTTCGAAAAATCACGATTTTGATCAATTGTGGATGTTCTATGGCCGATTCTGGCTAAAGTGTGATATGCACAAACGTGAAACTTGGCCAGCATAATAACCACACTTTGTTTTAATTCGAATGTTAATAAAAGGTGGGATTTCTGGAAATCGCCCATATAACCTCTTCGAAAAATCACGATTTTGATCAATTGTGGATGTTCTATGGCCGATTCTGACTAAAGTGTGATATGCACAAACGTGAAACTTGGCCAGCATAATAACCACACTTTGTTTTAATTCGAATGTTAATAAAAGGTGGGATTTCTGGAAATCGCCCATATAACCTCTTCGAAAAATCACGATTTTGATCAATTGTGGATGTTCTATGGCCGATTCTGGCTAAAGTGTGATATGCACAAACGTGAAACTTGGCCAGCATAATAACCATAGTTTGTTTTAATTCGAATGTTAATAAAAGGTGGGGTTTCTGGAAATCACCCATATAACCTCTTCGAAAAATCACGATTTTGATCAATTGTGGATGTTCTATGGCCGATTCTGGCTAAAGTATAATATGCACAAACGTGAAACTTGGCCAGCATAATAACCACAGTTTGTTTTAATACGAATGTTAATAAAAGGTGGGATTTCTGGAAATAGCCCTTATAACCTCTTCGAAATATCACGATTTTGATCAATTGTGGATGTTCTATGGCCGATTCTGGCCAATATAAACTTTTTTCAAGGTCAGTTTAGTAACGCACAATTTTGCACAATCATCATACTCCGAAAAATATGTTTTATTATATAAACGGAATATATGGGATTTCTGGTGTGATAATCACGTGAGAAATCCCATCCTAATTCCTAAAGTACGCTATGCACAAATTTTCTAATTACAGGCACAAAATTGCATAATCCCAATGGTTTGAATTATATATAGAAATCTTGGGTTTTCTAAAATGGGATTTCTGGTGTGATGTACATAATTGAATGTCATTTATTAGGCCCGTTGTACATATCAGCTAAGCTAAGCGAGAAACGTAGTTTATATTAGCATAGTTTAGACCGCTTAGCTCACTCCGTTGCACATTTCAGCTAGTTACATCGCTCACACATACATTGATTTTTCTGCATAATTCATTTATTATGATTTATGACACAATACCTAATATAACTAAGTACACCAATACCCCGCTTTACGATATTAATATTTTCCGAAAAATTGGGCGAAAATCGAAATTTCTTATCGTTTTATAGGAAAATTTCGTAAATAGAGGGATTGGTGACATGTACACCAATTCCTCGATTTAGGAAATTTTCCAATAAAACGACAAGAAATTTCGAATTACACCCAATTTTTCGGAAAATAATAATATCGTAAAGCGGGGTATTGGTGTAGCCTACGAGTTAATAATAAAATATACAAAAACATCAGTGTATGTGTGAGCGATGTTCGCTGGCATAGCAAGGCGAAAACAACTCGAGCTAAGATAGTTTGCATCGCTCTAAATAAAAAACATAGCTCGCATAGTTTAGCTCAAATGTGCAACGTTCCATTAAATCTCTTTATTTACAACCGAAAGCTATGGACATAGCCCACATCGCGTCGCTTAGCTTAGCTGAAATGTGCAGCGGGCCTCAGTGTTGCTTGTTAAATATTAAAACTGCATTGACAAGTTAGCTACTAACATGTTAGTAGAAACACATTAAAACGAAATACATGTGTATATAGTAGTGACATGGTGACATTAGAATGCAATACAGGATGATAAAAAAAATTTTATTTTATATTCAACATTTAGCAAGTTCCATTAGAGTGTAAAATATATTCAACATTTAGCAAGTTCCATTAGAGTGTAAAATACAATTTTGCGCCCCTAAAAGTTTTGCGCCCTACGCGGCCGCACATCTCGATCACCCTTCGAGCCGGGCCTGTAATACACCTTCAAACGGCTGGCTTGTAATGCTGAATCCAGCGACATCCCCAATTAGATATCGATCATTACCCAATATTTTCTTAACATGATATGGAACTCTGTATTTTGGAATTAGTTTTTTGTTAATACCTGGAGTAGTGTCCACATTCTTCACGACTATTAAATCACCTTCATTAAACGTAACAGCTTCCTTTCGATGACTATTCACATATCCTCGACTATACGCTTGTGATGCTTCAATGTAAATACGTACAGTTTCCCGAATTGCGTTAATGTTTTCCGGAACATCATCTAATTTGTTTTCTCTTTCGAGAAATTCACGAAGCTTATCATTTACGGAATCCCTCAGATTTCTTCCAAATAATATCAATGATGGTGTCAATTTCGTTGTACTATGCTCACTAGTGTTGTACATGCAAACTCTACTTGTTCCAGGACTTGGTCCCACTCGATTTTTCGTTCGGCATCGACCAACTTTGTTGTCATAGGCGTTAACGTGCGATTAAATCGTTCAATTTGTCCATTTGCGTGTGGCGCGGCACTATATAGCAACCAAAATATGTTGTACACAATTTTGCTTTAAGTAGTTCTTAAACTCATGCGAAGTAAAATTACTGCCTCTGTCCGTAATTGCTTAACACGTAATTGCGGAAAACACTCGAAGATACCAATCTTTAGCACTCGTGGTTTTGGTTGCAAACAATCGAATATGTTTCGAAAAACCGTCAATGATACCCAATATAAACCGCTTGTTTTGCTTAGTCATGCCCAACGGACCATAAAAATCGGCATGTACACGATTTCAAAAGGTTGATCTCCTTTAGGAATGCTGTGAAGAAAACCTTCTACCTTCCTCGTTGGTAAATTGTACCTAATACATTTCAAACAATTCTGGGTGTATTGTTTTACGATGCTGGACATATTGGAAAACCAATAATGTCTTCCTATTACCTCCATCGTCTTCTTCAATCCAATATGCGCCATGAGATCGTGAGAGTTTTTAATCACTTGATTTTGCATCGACTCTGGCACAAAAAAGCGTATTTTATTTTTATTGATCTTTTTGTAGATCAATCCATCTCGTAGCTCATAAAGCGAACTTTCAGCTAACTCAAGTTGCTTTCGTAATTGTTCAAGCTTTGGATCTTGTGATTGCAATAACGCCAATGTTTGCTCAAAAGGGTTATCGTGAAGTACTAAGACACTCTGAATTCGACTCAATGCATCAGCGTGTTTCATCTGATCTCCCTTTCGATGATGAATCGTATAATTGTACTCTTGCATTTCCAAGGCCCACCGTGCAATTTTTGGATGAATAGTCTTTTTATTTAATGTTTTATTGAAAAAATCCGAAATCTTCGGAATGCGTATATGATTGCTAAGCACTCCAATTCATAAGAGTGTAACCTCGATTCATTCTCTGTTGTGCGTCTTGAGAAATAGCTAATTGGATGCCACTTTCCATCTTTTTTCTTTTGTAGTAGAATTGCACCGAATCCTATACTGCTGGCATCGCAATGCAGCTCTGTGTCGTCATTAGGTGAATATATCGCAAGTATCGGGCTTTCAATTAATATCCTCTTCAATGATCAAATGAGTTCATTTCATCCTGTCCAAATATATATTCCGCATTCCTGCGCAACAAATCTTGTAATGGTTTGGCAATCAATGCAAACCCTTCTATAAATTTCCGGAAGTACGAGCATAAACCCAAAAAACTCTGGATCTCTTTGTTGTTTCTTGGCACCGGATACTCTTCAATAGCACTGATGTTACGGTCATTGGGACGAAGCAATTTCAATACTTGGTACAAGATTTCCAAGTGTTCACCAATCTCCTTCGTTGCGATGAAAATGTCATCGATTAGTATATGACCACTTTACGTTTTGCAATCAATTTAGCAAAAATTTTACTGACATATTTCTGGAACTCTGCTGGCCCATTTTTTAATCCAAATGGTAATCATAAATATTCATACTGACCCAAAGGGGTGACAAATGATGCGTATGGTATCGAATCTGGAGCAATTGTTACGTGATGGAATCCGGATTTCAGGTCCAGTGATGTAAAAAATCTTTTGTTATGTAAAAAATGTAAAAATTCCAAGATATCCTCGATAATTGGTAAAGGATAATTACTCTTCACCGTTATTTTATTGAGAGCTCGATAGTCTACACATAAGCGATATTCTTCTTTATTTTTCTTTGTTATAAGCACTATCGGCGAACAATATTTAGATTCGCTGACTCGTATGAATCCCTTTTCCAATAATTCATCCAACATTTTAGCAACAATATCTCGTTCCGCATATGACAATCGCCTTGGTGCTGCTGTAATTAGCTTATCGTGCGCTAATTCGATGTTCATTTCAAGCATGAGATGTTCATTTCAAGCAGCATAGTATCATTCTCAACCACAATACAATCAATATTATATAAATTACCAAATATTAGAACATTGACATTTATAATACCAATACACTTGACTTTACTATTATTAATACACGTTAAATTTGTTTATCTCCAATTGGTTTAATTAATTCAGGTTTCACTATTTTACACACCTTAACTAAAGTTACCGGGCTTCCAGAATCGATCAATGCCGTATTTTATATAAATCTGCAATTAGAGTCCATTAAAGGTTCGAACTAAATCCAATCCCATTACGTAACAAATTTGTGCTACCGAGTCGAATGCACATGTTACTACCGAGTCGAATGAACATGCAAATGTTAACTGATTTTTTGAAATTTATACATATTGCCTGTCATTCATATGATCGACCTTTTGAAATTTCCAGTACAAAGTCAATACAACAGATATCCTAGAAACCATATTCGCATGTCGGCTTTTTGATTTTTGTTGAAGAGATTTCTTCATTGAAACGTGCTGCAACATTCCGGATAGATATTGCCTTTTATTTATATCACCGACCCCAGGGATCGACCATATGATATTTTACACATAAGGCTTATACAATAGATATCACAGAAACCATAGTCGAATGTCAATCTTTTGATTTTTGTTGAACGGATTTGGACGTTGAATTTGGTGCAACTGACGGCTGTTCCAATGGGCCTGTTATTTATTTAATTTTACATAATATCAAAATATAAAGCCAATGAACCGTTTTTGCTTTAGTCATTTTGACTAATAAAAACTGCTTACATGTTGTCTTTTAAATTAAATTGAATATTTGATTTTTCCTAAAAGATGATTAGTTGAAAAATCTTATCTCTGAAAACCGCACTTAGGCGAATAAGTTACCACCACATACAAAAAATATATATGTATAGGTACGGCAAATTGGGGATTTTATTTTGGGAAGTATTTTGTCCACGATTCCGAAATATATTTTGAGTGATAGTACAAATACTCAAGTTTTGAAGTGTTGTAAATTGGTTCGTGCGGGTCGCATCCGGGTAACGAAAATGGATTTTAAGAACCTCACTCGTGCATAGGATCGAAAATCTTTGAGATTTCCACAATTCGGGAATATATTTTGAGTGATAAAAAAAACGTTCAAATTTTTAAGAGTTGTAATTTGGTTCGCGCAGGTCGCTTTCAGATGATCAAAGTGGTATTTAGAAACCCCATACTCATGCTTACGATCGAAAATCTCCGAAATTTCCACAATTGGGGAATATATTTTGAGTGATACTAAAAATGCCCAAGTTTTGAAGTGTTGTAAATTTGTTCGTGCGGGTCGCATCCAGATGATCAAAGTGGATTTTAAGGACCCCACTGATGTATACGATGGGAAAACTCTGAGATTTTCATAATTCAGGAATATATTTTGAGTGATAGTAAAAATTCTCAAGTGTTGTAAATTGGTTCGTGCGGGTCACATCCAGATGACCAAAGTGGTTTTTAAGAACCTCACTTATGCATTTGATCTTAAATCTCTGCGTGTCGCATACTCGCATCCAGATGACCAGAATTGTTTTGAAAAACTCCACTCTCCAATAAAAATCACATTTTGCAAAGAAACCAAAAAATACGTGATATGTTAAAATATTGGCTTATTGTGAATGCTTATTTAAAAAATTTAAAGGATTAGAACCTTGTGAGGTGATCAGAACTTCGGTCTACAAAATTAATCAAATTCCCTAATCAATCCCTAATAGGCCCCTCAACCTCCAACTCAATCAGAACACCCTAAACGCAATCAAAATACATACACAAAGATGAAAATAAAAATACCGGGATATTGATAAATTATGATACATTGCTGGAAACATTTACAGATCGTTAACTAAAATTATTTAAATCAATAATGTTTTTCCGCCTCTTCGATTCAATTCACTTTCCTTTCCTTGTAATGAAAACTAAAGTTTTATGTGACAGCAAAATTTTCATTACAGTTCCATCATACTATTATTCCATTATGCATCGTACTATCGCACCAAAGTAATACATCACACCATCTTACCATGGTATAGATGATATATCTTCAATCCAGCATTCCTTCATACCATCATATCACCGTAATACAGACCATCATACCATCATAAAATCATACCATCTTGCTATCAGGCCATGATATCATCATACCATCCCGCCGTCATACCATTATACCGTTATACCATTACACCGTCACTATCATACCATCATACTTTCATATCATAATTCTATATATCATTCATAATCATACAATATATACAATCATACCATCATATATACCATCCTATGATGATAACATCATACCACCGTATCGTCATACCATCATAACATCATATTATCATACAGCCATACCAATATAACATCATAGCATCATACCATCATATCATCATACCATCATAACATCATAACACCTTACTTTCATACGATCATACGATAATATCATAGTACCACCACAATATCACCGTCAGTATTACCATCACCATCCTTGTCACCACCATCATCAACATAACCGTAAAAAGAATTATGAGAACTTTGAACCTGATTATCGTCCCTCAAGAAGAAGATGAAGTTTGAGATATAAACTTTCTTAAGTCTTAAACAATATTTGTGAAAAGTTTGGTTCAAATCGGTCAAGATGTGTGGATTTGTTTAAATATCACTGCCGTGCTAAGAAAAAAAGTCACAAACGTCAAAAGTCGAAAAATGCGTTAGGGGCTTATTTGGATTATGTAAACAAATTCCTATTTTAGTCAAGTTAGTTCTTTAGTCAAGTTTCATATTAAGTCCTGACAAACATAAATAGAAAAATTGAAATTACTCAAAACTACATAAAGGCAAATTGACATGTGAGATGAAAATGGAGATTCTAAAACGATTTTTGGATTAAGTCCTGGAATATGGCCAAGTATGATGGAACTTACCCATTTCTCAACTAATTATGGTGAAATTCTTCGATAGCTACACTGGAAGTGAGATTCTAAAGTTATTCTTAGATGAAATTCTGGAATATGGCCAATTAGGATGGAACTTGGCTATTCCTTAACCGATTATGATGAGACTCAAGATTTGCGATAGGAAGAATATTCTAAAATGACACTTCTATCTCCGAGACTCTACACTACCGTTAGTAGTTTTAATTCTCCTGTGCGTGTCCACCACACACTATACTTTATTTAATACAAGGCCAAACTTACCGCTTTGACAGTAAATACTCAGAACACGTAACAAAGCGAAGCATTGGCGAGATAAGTTTCTAACCGAACTTGAATATTATTACGGAGAAAATTTCGATCGTTTAGCAAAGGACCTCAACAGCTGCATGATTCACAGAAACTCATCACTGGATCACATTTCCTTCTGTTCGTTGGAAACGTCAAAATTCATCACAATCGGTTAAAAATAGCTAAGGTATACCCTAATTGCACATATTCCAGAATTTAATCATAAAATCATTTAAGAATGCCTTTTCCAACTTATTTGTCGAATTTCCTCAAAATCGGTTAAAGAACTTCCGAGTTTCATTCTACTTGGTAATATTCCAGAACTTTATCCACAAATCATTTTAGAATCCTATTTCCAACGACAAGTCAAATTTCATAATAATCCGTTGAGAAATAGGCCAGTTCCATCATACTTGGTCATATTCCAGAACTTCATATTTCAATAGAAAGCTGGCAAAACCCTAATCCAACTCCAACTCAACCGCAAACTCTACGCCGAATTCAATCCTCATACCAGTATATATAAAAAATTGTTCAACTATTCACTATATCCTAATCCAATCCCAACCCAACTTCAACTCAACTTTAATTCAACCCGCAAATTGACCATAACTTAACCTTCAACTAAACTCCAAACTCAATGACTAACTCGTAATATTCAAACCAGCATAATGTAAATATTTATATAAGTAAGTGTTTTGGGCCAATTCATATGGCAAGTACCCAACCGCATGAACGAACAGGTTCCAAAAGCTTTTCAAGTCTCCTCCGCCTTGACCATAGAAACTGATTGGCGAAATCAAAATCGGACAAACCGTTCTCGAGATACCATGGCCACAGACATCCAGACATCCAGACGTTCAACGTCAGTTTAAAAATAATTTGCCAATACTTTAGCATACAAAAATGAATTTGCTTCATTTGAAGATATGATATAACTACAATGTGTGTCTGACCTGTCTGTCAAAAAAGTATCGGGCATTGTTAATTTAAAATGCCCGCGCTGAAGGGATTTAAAATTTCCTATGCCAGATGGTTAAGTCAGTCGACCTTATTAGTGCACGGCAAATTTTACGATGAACGAATTTATTGAACAAAGAGTTTACCATAAATTTTGTGTTACAAACGAAATTTCTTGTGCTGATGCGAAAAACGTGACCGGAATTATGGGAAAAAAACTCGTGGATTTTACACGACGATAACGCGCCATCACACCGAGTTACGATTGTGAACGAATATAAGGCCAACAACTCAATAAATGGTGAGGTGACTTTTTCCTGTTCCCCAGACTCAAAATGCTCAAATTGAAGCCGTTGTGACTCCATTGAAGCCATAAAATAAAATTCGGCGCGCGAACTTTTTTGACAATAGACCAACTCACTAGAAAATACCAACTAGGATGTTTGTTCTTACCAAATTTAATCTCGACGATAGAGGATGGCTCGACGAACAGTCTGCACCTGTAGCAGAACCAACATGATTCAAAATGTCAAATGTTACAAGCGTTATTTGGTGAATTGAGAGTTTTGATTTAAAAAACCAATAATTTCACCGATTGTCATTTATTTGCTTGTTGCAGCCCCATTTGAACCGCTCTATTTTTTTATACCGCCCTAATCCCGTTTTGTGGCGCTCATTTGATGAAACTCACCGGCTTTTTGATTATTAATTAACCGACTCTTTAAAAGGAAATTGAGAAATAATTCCCGGTCGTCAACCAATGTTATAAAAAATCGACGATTAATTATGCCGGGTGACATAAAGAACCCGGAATAACTCGGTAATCCTTTTATTTTGTCTTAGTATTTAGCCACTTCAACTAATACGCTCCATAAATATTCTTATAAACGTCCCTGAATGGTCGAAATAAATTATCGAATGAGAATTATTGTAAGTTTTTGTTGCTTATATCTCAGGGGGTGAGACTTTCATTGTTACAAACCAGAAATACGAAACAAGTTTCATTGTTCGCCATGTTTAATTAAATAAATTACTCAGCCTTATGAAGTACAAATGTTTTCTTTTACCTACACATCATACATAACCAATATGTTAATTAATCAATTAATTATTTACCATCTGTAATCCTTTTAACGGAATTCAGTGTCCGGCGATACAATATAACAGAATACCAAAAGTGTTGAAATGATGTGCTCGTCCAAAATTAAGAACATATCGAATTTAGATTCGCTCAAAAAATTAATCAAATTTTTATCTTGTATCTGCATTGCGCCAACTATAAAACTAAGACAGACAAGGGATCCGAGTAAAATAAAATTCATAATTGTTCTGTCACTAGTCGTAATCATGGATATTTGTTTGTATGAAAATATAAAATTTGAAACGGACCACGCTAGTAAAATTTATGACATATTGATGCGGATTTATTTGGTAACCAGTCTCGTACTTTTTAATGTTAACATACTGATCTATTTTAAAACGTATCATCGTCAGCAAATATTTTTAAAACATTTATTTGATTTTAACTTGCATATTGCAGAACATTATGATGTACGGATAAGGCTAAAAAATACTTTATATTTTTTTTATTGTAACGCCGCCTACACGGGATTGGTGATGTTAGGATTGTTAGGTTTATTAATGATGTTAATTGGTTTTTATTTAACAGTGCCACTACCACTAAATTATACAAAGGGTTATTTTATTACCTACAGTCTAAATCTAATTATTGCTAATATAGTTTTTAGTTACAATATGATTTTTTTTTTGTATCTTGTAATTTTGATAAAAATTCTTAATTTATATTTGAATGAAATGAAAATAATTTTCACTAATTTTGTCACAAATTTACATGATGGCCATCATTTTCAAAATAATAAACGGATATTTATACAAAATATGAATAAAATATTAAATTTAAATATGGTGTTAACGCAAAATTTAGTTTGTGAACTAATTTTGATTTTTGGCCCGAATATCGTGCTGATGATCTTCAGCGATTTAGTTTTAATTGTTCTACAATTGGTAACCGTTTTCCATCTTGTAGAGCATATCTATGGTAATAATATGAACTCTGGTTTGCTTCTGTTTGTTGTAATATGTTGTTTGATGTTTGGATACGCGTATTACAAAATTATAACTTTAGTGATGGCTTGTAATAATTTGCATAGTTTTCAAGAGTATTATGCTCGAGCGATTAATAAAATTACTAACTATGGGAGTGATAAGCATGCATTGTACATGGTAAGTATGATGGTTGTATAGTATCTTAAATAGCTAAGAATAAACAATAACATTTTTTGCAGATAGAAATGTTAAACTACAAACTACTTCATACGAATATAAAATTTACGGCCAGTGATTTATTTACGATCGACATTAAACTGCTTTATGACGTAGGTCAATTAGATACGAGTTTGGTGGGAACAATGCATACAACTTATTTCTTTTTATTTAAAATGTTTCTTTAAAGTTATTTGCTGGTATGGTATTGTACTTTCTAGTTGTGTTGCAATTTACTATGGCGGAAAATTATTAAAATTAAAATAAAACATTTTTATTATAATTAATGAAAATTATCTGTAATAAAATTATCTAAATTATCTGTAATAAAAATGCAAACAAACTTTTGTTTTGTGTATTTTATTTATTTGATTATTTAGACAACGTGTTGGAAAGCCCGACCAGACTAAAATTTCACTTTAGTTAACCTGCACCTGATTACGTCAAATTAGTCCATTACATTTAGTTTTTTTTAGTTTTAAGATAACTTTTTATTATTATTATTATTATTATTATTATTATATTACAATGAAGGTAAAAAAAAAGTTACAAAAATCCTTAAATTACGTATTTTTTTTTTTTTTTTTTGAATTATTCTGTCTTTACGGATACTCAATAATTTTTCATAATTTATAATACCTATGACTTTAACTTATCGTTATTATAATTATTGCAAATTAATTACAATTAAATTTTTTAAATAATAGTAGAAAAAATTGTTATAAAAACTACCAGTGATCTTTGTTTTCTAAAGTTAATTATAAAAATACAAATAAAATTAGACATCAGCTTATTAGGCTATTATCTACTTAAACTAAAATGCTAATTTTTCCACCAAAATTTATATATGTTGCACATAAATTTTCTTATGTCATATGTGGATATATTCTTGTCAAATCGAAGCATTTCTGGATTATTTATTTCTTCTAGTGAAATGGTCTTTTTATTAGGGCGCCGGTTGATATGATATATGATTGGAGTGCCATCATTCAATTGTAATAATTGATTTTTGTCCATAAATACAAAAGACTCGGGTGGTAGTATACCCTTTTCCATAGCGTAAATTATTTCGTTGTCAACAGTGAGGTATGGTGCGTATATCATAGAATTATCTAGGTTCATTGTTGACCTTTGAATATGTTTTCTTATTAAATTTAATATAAACATATCTATCCTTGGCACTTTAACACTATTATACAAATTTTTGTTTGAGATATATTTCATTCGATCCTGGTTTTGTCGGTACTGTGATGTACATGCTCGTATACATTTTCGTTCAAAAATGCGTAGTTTTTCCATATTAGATGCATTGATGTTAAACCATATCGGTGCCCCATATGTGATGATGGGTCGGATTAACGACTTGTAACACAAAAGTTTGACATTTTGGTTAAGGTATTTTCCATGGAATAATTTTCCTAGTGTACCATAAGCCCCTTTTGCTACATTCAGTTGAATAGCAATATGTTTGTTAAAATATAGAAAATGATCAATTTTTATCCCCAAATATTTGACCATTATTTTTTGTTCTATAATTGTGTCATCCAGCTGAATATTCAGGTTTTTCCAATTTTTCCTTATATCTTTGTTCGCAAAATTTAATGGTTTTCGAAATAATATTGTTTCGCATTTGTTTTTATTTATCGTAATTTTCCACTTTAATAGTATGTCATTAACTCTATTAAAGCTTGCTTGTAATTTTTGTTTAATGATATTTATATTGGATCCTGAAAAGTAGATGATCATATCGTCCGCATACGCAATTGATTGGCATGTTTGGGAATTAATATGTTTACTTTTGATGAGTTGTGACGTATATATATTATAGAGAATTGGAGCCAATATCGTTCCTTGCTGTAATCCATTTTCCCATTTAAATGATTTTTCTGTTGTAATTTTTCCATTTGTCATTTTAAATTCGCGATTGTATAATAGTTTTATAATAATATTAATTAAATGTTTATTAATATTTAATTGTGTTAAGCAGAATATTAGACCATTCAACCAAACGGAATCAAACGCACGTTCAATGTCTATGAGAATAGCCCCTATTACTTGGCCACTGTTCAGGTTTCTTGTTAAATCCGAGACTAATTTATGAATAGCGTGTGTTGTGGAATGTCCTTTTTTAAATCCAAACTGATTATCTGGGATTATTTCATTGGCAAGCACAAAATCTTGTAGTTCATTGTAAATTATCTTTTCAAAAATTTTACTTATATTCGGCAATAGGTTTATAGCTCTATAATTGTTGTGTCTAGATTTGTCTTTGTTTTTCTTGGCGATCGGTATTATTTTTGCAATTTTCCAATTTTCTGGGATATGATTGTTGTTTATTAAATTATTGAAGATAGTGCAGTACTCCTCTATAATTGGTAGTGGTAAGTATTTTAATGCTATATTGGGGATTCGGTCTAGCCCACTAGATTTTTTTGTATTCGTAAATTTAAATAAAAATTTCACTTCAGATGGAGTTACAAATATGGTTGATATTTCTTTTAATTTTTCATCAGTTGCTGTCATTTGTTCATTAAAAGTTGTTATTGTTGAGTGTGAAATATTGGCAGTATTGGTCCATTGTTCCATTGTGTTATTTATGTTTTGTTCTAATTTGGTGAATGGTCTGGATACATTTATACAGGATGATTCTTGTATGTAGGCCCCTATTAAGTTTAATTTTTCAGCTGTAGATGTTATGTGTAATGTGTTGTTTGTTTTCCTCTGCGTATTTGGGTCAATTCCACTCATGTCTAATATTTTTGAATCCCCGATGTTATTTGTGTCTATTGTTAGGTTTTCAATATCGAGTTGATCTTTAGGCCGGTATAATTGATTTATACTATCAAATACATTTTTATTATTTTTAAGAGTAATGTTTTCAATTTTTGTCTTCCAGTATTTTTGCACTTGTAATTTTATGTTTTGTTTTATTAGGTCGTTCACATTATTTAGTATAGATTTGAGTCGGCTTATAAGGTGGGTATTATTATTACCTAATGTTATTCTTTTAATTTTTTTTATTGCTGTGATAATTTTACTTTTCTTTCGGTATAAGCGTTCTATAGTTGTGTTTGTATACAAGTCCCAAAGATTGTGCGATTTTCTTTTAGTTGATGAATCTTTCATTGACTGACTAATTAGTCGATCTATAGAATTCAGATGCTGATCAATTTCGTTATTTGATAATATTTTGCTGTTTTCTGCTATGCGGTTAATTCTGTGTTCACTTAAGAGCTTGGTGTAATTTTGATCAATTTTTATTTTGTAGATTTCCCATTTTATTCCTCTCAACCAAATCGATTGTTCATTCAATGTATCGGGGGTGAATGCATCTTGAGTTGTTAAGTTTAGATCCAGCGAGAATAGAATTCCTCTATGATCACTGTCGTATCTTACACTACGTACTTCTTGTGATATGGATATTCTATTATCGAAGAAAACCATGTCTAAATAAGAATTCGCTAGTATAAATGTGGGCTTCTCGGTCGATGTTTTATATTCTAATTTAAACAATGCTTTATTATCATCAAGCCAATTATTTAATTTGATACCTCTAGCGTTATTTGTGTTATTCCTCCAATTGCTATGCATGGCGTTTATGTCACCAGTTAAAATGTAGTATATGTTACTATTTATTAAATTTAGTTTATTAAATATTTGTTCCCAACTGTTTATAAATTCGTTATTTGTTCCATGCGCTGAGTACAGTGCTACTATGATTAGTTTAGAGTTATCACTTAAATTTAATTGGATAGTTGTTGTTTCAATATAAGAATTTATTTGGTTTAAAATGTTTATTTCACTATATTTAATATTAGTTTTAATTATTATGGCGGTTCCTCCTCCCGCTGTGTTTGTGTTTGGACGGTCTGTGCGAATTATGTTGTATCCATTTATGTTTAATTTATGTTTTTTATTTAATTTTGTTTCAGTTATAACTAGTATATCAGGATTATGAGTATTTAAAAATTTAATTAAATTAGTCCTGCGGTATATTGCAATTATTGAGTTTACATTTAGTGTTATTATTTTTAAGCGGCGCATATTTTATCCATTATGTACTTCAGAGCTTTCGTTATTTGTTCAATATTTTCTTCATATTTCTTAAGCTGTAATTTCATGTTAATTAGTTCTTGATTTATATTAATTTCGGTGGAATTTTGTTGTGGTTTCAATAGATCGGCAAATGATATTTTTGGATCAATTAATCTATTGAAGTTAATATTTGTACTTGTGTTGCTTTCTTTTTTTTGGTTGACACTGTATGTATTTGTTTTCGTTGAATTATTGTTTCGTTTTTCTTCTTTTTGTTGGTGTAGTTTTTGTATTAGTGTTTTGTAAACCGGGCATCCTTTGTATGATGCCGGGTGTCCAATCGATTTACAATTAATGCAGAAAGCTGGTTCTTCTTTTGTCAGTTTTTCACATGTTCCCGGTTTATGGTCTTTATTACATTTCACACATCGGAATGCAAGACGACAGTTAAAAGCTGAATGCCCATACCGTTGACACCTTTTACATTGGCATACTACTTTGTTTCTTAGTGTTTCCCATCTAACTTTCTGATAATTAATAATTTTTATATTAACTAGCTTCCTAATTTCACTTTTAGGGCCAATTTGAACTAAGAAAATTGGAAGTTTTCGCTGTTCTCGCAATGCTTTATCCGTAACTAACTGACTCACTTTAATTATAGACAAAGTTTCATCTTCGAAATTTTTTAGTTCGTTATGGATGTCATCTATGTTCTCACAAGTTGTTAACCCCTTTAGAACTAGTGTTTTTGGTCGCTCGTCTCTTATGGTATAAGAAAAGTAATTAGTTTCAACTTCGTCTAACGTATTCTTGATGAGTGTAAAGGTTTCTTTATCTTTGGTGTAAATAGTGTGCTTATAGTCATCTATTGTTTTAATTTCAGCATTATGAATATTCTTCAATTTAAGAATTTTGATGGTATCTGCGACAGACTGTTTATGTATGTTAATAGGTGGAAGTTTAATATTTTTGTTTACAATGGTATTATTGCTGTTTGTTTTATTTTTGTTGTTACAAATATTGCTGTTTGTTTGATTATGATGTTGTTGACCTTGAAATGGAGATCGATTTTTTTTTTTAATAATTTCAAATTCGTTCTGCTCTGAATCGATATTATTTGTTGATTGTCCCGTATCTTCATTCATCTCCTGTTCATTGTCCATTAAAATATTAAATTGATTGGATGTCAATATGTTTGTGTCATTATTTATGCTGTTTAATTCATTGTTATTGGAATTTGGGTTACTATGGGATTGTATTAGTAATTTTAATTGTTGTTTTAGTTCAATCACTTCTTTTTTTAAACCTGCATTTTCTTTTATTATCTTTTTATTGGCGTTTGACTGTTGTGGTGTTGATGACATTTTTGTTTTTTTTATTGTAGCTGTTCGAAATTTTGTACGTGTTTTTGGCATTAATTGGTTGGTTATCCCGTTATTAAATATTGAAGCGGAGGTCAAAGCAATGGTATTGCTAGTGACCTCACTATTTAATTCGGTACCAACATTTATTGGTTGACAGAGACTATGCTCTGATATATGTGTGGTAACACCACTAATAACTTTTATTTTGTTTGCACTTAATTTATTTCACTATTTATTCATTTACTCGCGTTTTTAACTTTCCCGTTTTAATAATTGTTTATTTCACAATAAAATCAATTTAGGTGTTGCTCGTTCAAAATTCAAAACAAGACTCCAGTCCATTACATACTTCGGTTTAAAAAGACCAAAGTATTCAATACTAATACTAGTCCCTGAGTCTAAAAAAGTAAGAAAAAAAATGTCCGTCCGTCTGTCTGGATGTCTGGATATCTGTATGTCTGTATCAATGGCATCTCGAAAACGGCTTGTTCGATTTGGAATTTTTTTTGACAATCTGTTTCCATAGTAAAGGCCGAGATATAAAAAGCTTTTGGAACCTGTGCATCAAGAGGGTCGGGTACCTGCCATACGAATTGACCTAAAATACCTATATTTATAAATTTTTTATATATGCTGGTTTGAATATTGAGTTGGGTATTGAGTTTGGGGTTGAGTTCAAGGTTAAGTTAGGGGTCAATTTGTGGGTTGAGTTCAAGTTGAGTTGGAGTTGAGTTGGGGTTGGGTTAAGATATAGTGAGCAGTGTGAAATCTGTAGTTTTAAATAACGACTTAAGAAACATTATTCATAAAATTTATGAATAATGTTTCTTAAGTCGTTACTTAAAACTACAGAGTTTTACTTTTCAACTTCTTGCGCTACATATTCAAATAATCACACGAAAATGTATTATGTGAGATTACGCTGAGATTGAATTGGAGGTTGAGTTGGAGATTGATTGATTCGGGAGTTAGTTTGAGTTGACTTGATATAATCTCACGAACTTACGTAATACAGACCAAAGTTCTGATCACCTCGTGAGGTTTGATCCCTTTATATTTTATTTATATGTTTCGTATTTTTTGTAAAAAATGTCTTGAATTATTATTAATCTGTTTCACACTTTTACGGAAATATTATTCACTCGGTTTAAATTTGGTTTATTTTAAACCATGCTTTGAATCGTTTTAGGCCAAATTTTTTCTGAAATTTCACATTTTTCACTTGGTTTAAAAAATTTACACCAAAAGATTTAAACTAATTGGCCGATAAACCACGCCGATTTAAAACCCCACTCCAACGGCCGGTTTGAAGGTAAGTTCATTGTTTGATTTTGTCATTTGCGTGCCCTTTTGCTGTGCATGAGACACAATAAGATAAAAGAAATCTATCACTCTATTTTTTTTTTTTAAGCAATTTTTTATTAATTGAAAAAATACAAGATCAATTATTACAGCTTAAAAATTTGACAATATAATAAAAAAATTATAATAGTGGACTTCAAATTGTAAGTAATGTGCTGGAGCCACGAGACAAACTTAAAACAAATCCTATATAAAATTAACATATTTACTTAGTTGTTGGGGTGCAACAAATTAAAAAGTATAAACGAAAATCAATATTAATATAAAAAAATTACTAAATATAAATAAATAACAAAGAATTAACATAATCAATAAAATGTTCAAGAGGTGGAAGAATAACAACTAAAATTGAGCACAAACCGATAAATAAAAAAAAAATTAAAAATTTTTCGAAATATTTATTTTATCAGTTTAAATATGGATTCAACTTCACACTACGACAGGAGCCAAGATTTTAAGAGTTTAAGAAACAGATTACGAGTATTTATATTTTTAATGTCCTCTGGTATTTGGGTGAAAAGCCTACACTCCAAAAAATTTTAGGATATTCTATAAATATATTTATACATTTTTTCAAATATTTTGTATTTATACGAAAAATTGTATAAAAAATATACAAGTCAAAAATATTAAAACAGTTTATATGGTTTTGTAATAGATTTTATAGAAACTCATAATATACAAGTGATTTTTATAGCAACAGTTGTATACAGTTTATAACGTAGAGTATAAAACATAAGTTCGATACCACGATTTGTATAAAACTAATAACTTTATCATATTAAAAGTTTGGTTCTATACGGAAACAATATAAAATTAATATAGAAATCTATATACAAATATATTTTTTTAATATAAATATAGCGGTACTTTCCAGCCATTTATTCGGTCGTTCGACTTTTTGTCAGTTTTGTGAAAATTGTTTTATAGTTCATACGTGCATATACTTGACTAAGAGTATTTTATAGTGGATTATAGTAATCAATTAGCGTAATTTATATAGTGTATTATAGTGAGATATACATTAATAAATAATATTAAAGTGTTTCACAATATATTGTAAGTACATACAAAAAAACTGCCAATACGTATACAATTTGTATTGTATTTTTAAAGAAAATGTATCCAGGGGTATATTTTACATGTAGTTACGATAAGAGAGACGTTCGGATAGTCCAAATACATAAATTTGAGACAAGCGAGGAGCAATTAACTTACTTGGATTTCGTACTATCGGGTAAGCATTAATAAGTTTTAAGGCAGTGATACATGTATGTGTAATTTTGGTCTTTACGACATAAAAGTATTGCGTTGATTTGTACATTTTCCGCCATTTTTCAAAATTCCAGTGAAGGTAAAAAATTGAACACTGTTTAATTTTCTGTGCTAGAAAATTTCTTGCTATACGATAAATTTACATATAACCTTGTGATTTATGTTAACTAAGAGACAGCATTAGAGTTAATATTATAAACATTTTAAGTTTTTAGTATCATTCGCGCTCATTTTAACATATTTTGTAATAGATGTCATGTTTTGAGGTTATGTATCGTATGGTTGAAAATTACCGCCTACAAACAAAAAACAATGTTCAATTTTATTTTTTATTGCTTGAAATAATTTAAAAAACTTTTGCATTACTCATTGATATTAATTGTGCAAATAAATTTAAAATTCTAATTTGGAATATTATTGCAATCTTGGCATAAACAAATTAATATTGAATTTAAATACTTTTTTCAGCGCTTGAAAACACATCAATAGATTTAAATCAGTTTGATCATTTTTCAAACTCTCTGGATGCAGTCATAGAGGAAAATGTATTTATAGACTACGTGAGACATTATATAACGCATCCCAGTTTCATATTGAATGTTAACACTAAAAAATATGAAGAGCTATCAATTCGAGGGATAAACGAGACAACAGGCGATACGCAACAATTAAAGTGGACAACCGTGTCACGATCAGATGGTTGTATAGGACCATCCCTCATTTTTACGCCAGAGGTATATTTTTATTATAACAATTTATAGCTGTTTTTGGTTATTAAACTTTTAATTTATTTCTGATATTCATAACGTATTTAATAATTTATTAATTTTGTTAATTGTTACAGGCTGTAAAAGAGTATATAATACGAAAATCGGGTGGACTAGAACTATTTAAAAGTGTTGAGGCCGTTAAATCACTGACAGACAATCAACGGCGTAAACTTATTTCTTGGTTAGCATCGTTTATTGAAGAAAATTGTAGCTTTACCCCTAGCGCTGAAGAGTTCCAACTGATTGCGGAAATTGCAACAAGGCTATTTCCTTGTTTAGATTCAGTAATATACCCGTTTATATCAGTTAAAATATTTTCTAAATATTTTTTTTACCTAATTAGGAAATATTGGTCAACAAAAAAGGAAGCGGTTATCTGCAAACAAAATTAAAAAATGACCGCTCTAAAAAGAGAAAGCTTCAACAAAGTTTCAACGATGAACTGGTTAATTCCAATCCCAAGTCAACTAAGTCAGATAGTAATGAGTTCAGTGATATAGAAAACGATTTATATATTTTAAATAATGCATCTCTACCAGAAGAACTTGATTTGTTGAAATCCAAATTAAAAACAACGTTGAATTACCGAAGATTATCTACTCAGAAAAAAGAAACCTACAATTTAATCGAGAAATATTCCTTCTTCTTTATATATCCAGATTTGGTAATTGCATTATCAATAAATTTTAATGGTTATCAACAGTTAAACAATTAATTTTTACAGGTTTTATATGATTTTTCTCTCTCTTATGAAGAATCCCAAAATTTAATAGAGAAATGGCCAAAATATCAATCAATAATTTTTAAAGCTGTTAAAAACTCCGGTAAAAATATATTATATACGGAAGTTGATCGAGACTCAGGTAACGTTAGATTATAATACCTATAATAATTAATTATATATATATATATATATATATATATATATATATATATATATATATATATATATATGTATATATGTATATATATATTTATATATATATATATGTATATATGTATATATATTGTATATATATATATATATATATATATATATATATATATATATATACATATATACATATATACATATATATATATATATATATATATATATATATATATATATATATATATATATACATATACATCTATACATCTATATATCTATATACATCTATATATATATATTGGTTAAAACTAATTTTGATGAAATGTTTTCTTTGTGTAAACCCAAATGTGTTAAGAGTCGCTATGAACCAAATTTTATAAATACAACATATCAAATGAAATGTATGTTTATTGATAAAATAGAACTAGTTATATCCTTCCGCTCCTATAGAGTTGTAAATTCCTATAAACCCTAAATATCAACTATAAAGTGGCGGGAGTTTGGGTGCGGCAGCCCCCATCCAAGCCCTAGAAAATTAGAATTTATATTGGCGCCACTTTCTATGCCATTGCACTGTTACCGATTTCGAACATTAACCGTAACATATGTATATACAAAATTTTAACTCTATTAACTTTGAACATAAATTATATCTGGATTGTCTATAAAAATAACTTTCATTTAATATGTTAAATGATACTAATTGTAAACATCCCTACTAATTCCATATATATCTAAGGTAGCTATATTTCCATTAATTGATCTTTCTTTCTCAATTTTCAGACTATGATATTACTATTTTATCATTTATCAATTTAATAAGATTGCTGCCACCATCAGCAAATGGAAAGAAGAAGTTATCTCGACTAACCGATGAAAAGGCAGTAGAAATGCTTATTGTGTTTAGAAACGTAATTAATAAATAGGAAACTATAAATTGATATTCTTTATAAGATTATATAAACTCAATTACGTAATTGAAGCTTGAAACTATTTTATAAAATTCAATAGTTAGACAAATATTTTATCATTAATTTCAGAATAAATTTTCAGACTTCAATTATTTTCAATTGATAATTAATTTTAAGATATATTATTGCACTATTAATTAATACTAACATGTAGTCAAAAAATAATTTTAGGAAGGATTAACAAATGAAGAGTATTTAAAGTATTATAGCCGTCGGTACATCTAAAGCTACAATAATTCAATTTTTGGTAATTTTGGATAGTCATATAATTTGTCTTCCAAAAAGTTATAATTTTATAGCAGCCGTTGACTTTGTGTTTAAACTACACTTCATATTTAACATCGAATATAATTTAAGTTTAAAATTATTTTGGAGCTTTATCCAAAATTTTATTTTCAAAATTGAATGTCCAGTGACCACTAAAACCCAAGAAGTTTTCTTAAAATTAGAAAAGTTAATCGCCGAAGTTTCTAATTAGAAATTTGATTATTATTATTATTTTAACAATGGATTATTTTTATTGTTTTGTTTGTAATAAAAAATCTTCAATGGTTTCTCTTATAATCAAGCATTTACAAATTGATCATTTTTTACTTAATTCTAAATTTTTGAATCTAAAATGTACAGCCTCCAGATCATGTGACTACTCATGTAATACTTATTCAGGATTAAAGAAACACTCGAATAAATGTATCAAAGGTATAAACGCTGAGTCCATAAGTTTGAAACACACTAGCAATAAAACGACATCAACAAGTTCCACACAAAATTTTTTTTTTTCCACACCAGAAGTTAATGAAGATATTCATATTCAATCGACTTCCGAAATTCATTGTCAGAATACAATATCCAATCCATCATCAGAATATGATTATGGAATTAGCGATTATATAGATGAAATAAATGCTTTAGGCCTGACAGAAGCAACTATTAGTAAAATTATGACAAATACAAATAAATTAATTGAACAAATTTCAGTAAATGTTTTGAACTTGGATAGGAAATACAATGTTGCCACAACGCCGAACAATATGTTTACAGCTAGTATTGGAAGTTTGTTTGCCATTTTGCAGAACAAAATCAAAAAATGTAGTTCTAAGTTTAATAGAGAAAAAAAATTTGGGAGAAGTCCATTTTACGTACCACCTAAAAGCTTAGCTATCAGTTTAAGATGGGATCAAAAATTCTGTACAATATCTAAAAGATATAAGAAATGTTTAGTCCAAAATTCATTTCAATATGTTTCTATTCTACAAACCCTTAAAGTTCTGTTTCAAAATAAATCCTTTTGTTTACAGTACTATAAAAAGGATCATGTTTGTTCGGATGAAAAGTTTTATAACTTTTGTTGTGGAAGTGTATATCGTTCAAACGACTTTTTCGAAATAAATCCAAATGCCATACAAATTCAATTATTTTATGATGACTTCGAAGTTACTAATCCTTTAGGTAGTCGTAGAAGCATACATAAAATAGGTGCGATCTATTTTTCAATTAGAAATTTAGCACCACAATATTTAGCACATTTAGAAAACATATATTTGGTAGCTTTATTTAATGTTAATGATTTAAAAATAGGGGGATCGTATAACAAAATCTTAAAACCAATTTTTGATGATTTGAAAAAACTTGAAACAAGTGGATTAAAAATTCAGGATACAGTTTTACGTGGTACGTTAGTAGCAGTTTCTCATGATAATTTGGGGGCTAATTTGTTGTTGGGTTTTGCTGGAAGTTTTCGAGCTTCTTACTTCTGCCGTATATGTGACGTGCATAGAGACGATACTTTAAATTTATTTTACGAAGATGAAAACAGAATTCGTAAGTTGGAGAGTATTGAAACTCTTGCAAAGTCTTATAATGGCGATTTAAATCAATCCAAAGGCATTAAATCAGTTTGTATATTAAACAATTTAAATAATTATGATGTTTGCCAAAATAGTACAGTTGATTCGATGCATGATATATTAGAAGGCATTGTTCCTTTTACTATAAAACATTTCTTTAACTATATAGTAGAAAAAAAATATTTAAATTACAATCAAATAAATGAAAGAATTAAATCATTTATCTTTGGGTATCTCTCGAGGAAAAATATTCCTACTGCTTTAATAGCTAAAGACACATTCAATTTCTCAGCATCCCAATCGTTGTGTATGATCAAACACTTACCATTTATTTTTGGGGATATACATTTTGCAGATATGAATTCAATATGGGGGATTATTACCTCTCTTTTAAAAATAATAGACATATCTTTTGCTAAAACCATTACCCGTTCATCTGTAAATAACTTAAGAAAACATATTACGGAACATTTGTCAGCTGTCGTGTCTGAATTTAAAGCAGATTTGTTGCCAAAGCATCATTTCTTAACACACTATCCGAGTATAATATTAAAAATGGGTCCGATAGCTCACATATCGTCTATCCGATATGAATCATTTCATCAATATTTTAAAAATCTTAATAAAAATCAAAGAAATTTTAAAAATGTTTGTAAAAGTTTGGCAATTCGTCAACAGCAAAAATTTTCAACAACTGTCAAAAATTTAAATATGGAAAGAAAAGTGGAACTTGGGAAAAAATCTACTATCAGTAAAGAGTTTATTGAGAAAAACAATTTATCTGATAAATCGTTTGGTATATCGTGGACTAATTACAATGCACATTATCGGCCTGGTCTATTTTTAGCTTCACCAGAGCTTAGTGGTGATGACCACACCGAATTTTATGAATTGAAATTTATAATCCTAGAAAATGAGGAAATTGTATTTTTATGCAAAAAATACTCTGTTGTCCAGTTTGACGATTTTCATAATGCTTATGAAATTCTAGCTGCGGAACAAACATGCTTAGCCAAATTTTATTTAAATGATTTTCAGTTCAATATTAGTTACGACACTGCCGTATCACGGAAAACGAACAATACTTATGTTATATCAAATAGCCTTTTAAGTAAATAAATAAAAATACTAAAAAAATAATTTAAGTGAAATATATATGTTAATTTTTACTCGTATAGCTAATATTTAAACGATAGTTTATTTAAGATTTTTGTTTTCTAATTTCAGTTAAATTTTTGTTTTCTAATTAATGTATCCTGTAATAGGAAATTAAATATTATTTATAAGAATATAGAATTTATGCATACCAATAAAATGAATATTATCATTAAGCAGTTTATAAAAAATTCTTTTACTTACGAGAACCGAGAATTCCTTCAATCCATTCAAGATTGAATACAGTTCAATTTTAGGATTCAATATTGAATCCCAAAATTTTTATATCAAAGTGGGTAATTTTAATACGATACCTGTATAAATATGTTTATAAAACATTGGTATATATTTAATATTTCTCCGAATAAATAAAATTATATGTTTAGTAGATAAACTGTATATGTTTGTATATAAAAATCTTTATAGTGTATATATATCAATTTTATACCAGCGATATATAAAAGTATTTATATGGGAATGTATTAAATGTGTACAATGTGTTATAAAATTTGGTTATTAGTTAAACAAATATAAAATTTACACAAAATTAGTACGGATTTATATTTATATTATTCCAGTATCAAATTTATTCCAAATTTTTTTAGTGTGTAGGTACAGAATATACGAAGAACTTTCTGAAATGTTCTTTAGTCGCAAACGGAATGTGATATTTGTTGCGTTTACGTAAACTATACCTTACTACATGATTTAAACATCGATTACCACTACGGTTATAAAAAATACGAAGAACTTTAAAAATATAAAGATGCCTTAAGAAAAGTATGTTATTATTTAAAAATAAAGGATATGATGGTTCTGTTCTATTTTTGAAATACATCACTCTTAAAAAATGTTTTTGAGCTTTAATTAGTTTGTCGAGTGCAGCAAAATAAATACCACCCCAATAAGATATTCCATATTGCAAGTGAGAATCAACCAATGCATAATATAAACTCGCTCATAAAAGCAGAATCACAAATAACGCGAACAGAATAAAATTTACGAAGAAGCCGGTAGTAACTTTAATTTTACATTATCTACATGATTTTTAAAATTCAATTTGGAATCCAACGTGATCCCTAAATATTTAAAAGGATTAACTTTTTCAATAGTCATACAGTTCTTATGACAAGGGGAGTTCGAAATACAATCAAATGAGTGGTACACTATATTTAAATTAGCAGTATAGGTAAAACCAATATTGAAAGTCATGTATCTAGATTTTGAACTTAAAACCATTTGATGAACTGTAAACCAATTTTTAAGTTGAATCAAATCTTCATTCATCACACGCTGTAGCTGATCAAAGTTGTTTTCCGAGTATAATAAGGCAAGATCATCAGCAAAATCTGTGATACTTCCCTTTAGTTTAAGTTTAAAAATTGACATTGAATAAACTAAAAACAATATTGGTCCTAGCACAGATCCTTGCGGTACACCAATATCAATTATCAGTTGTTTACTTACTACATCATTGATCTTCACACATTGAGATCTGATCATAATGTAAGATTTAAACAGTTCGTAAGCTACACCACGTATTCCAATATCATAAAACTTTGATAATAATAGCGCGTGATTGACGGCATCAAAAGCCTTTGAAATGTCTAGAAAAAGAGCAGCACATTTATATCCTTCATTTAATCGACAATGTAATGGTGGTAGGAAATTCAATAGCGCATCCTCTGTATTTTTATTCTTCATAAAGCCAAATTGCCTTTGCTCAAAAAAATTAATTTTTTCTAGGAAGTCAACAAGTCTATTTTTGATAATTTTCTCAAAAATTTTGGAAAACGTACTAAGTAATGTAATAGGCCTATAATTATTAGGATTTCGACGTGAATCCTTTTTAAAGAGTGGTAAGACTAAGCCACGTTTCATGTCGGATGGAAATATTTCATTTACAAGACAAGAATTAAAAATACTTGCAAGAACATACTTTATTTCAGGTAATAATTTTTTTTTTTATTAAGATCGAAGAGAACTGACCAAAACCGGTCGAATAAGAATTTTTCAAAGATCCAACTATATCACTAAAACTCTCTTCTCACTAATCTCTCAAGATTTAATTCCAATAACTCATGAGGTACTCTTACGAAAAAGTTATTAAAAATATTTGGTAGTAGATTAATATCATTTATCACGAGTCCATTCAATTCTATAGAATCTATGAAATTACTGTTATTTTTTTGTTCCATCAATTCGTCAACTACTCCCCACTTTTGTTTAATATTACGAGCATTATTGAATTTATTTCTATAGTATTTATCTTTTGTTATTGGGATCAACTTTTTTATTCGACTGTTTAAAGACTTCAAGGTATTTAACATTATCACATTGTTAGGATGTTTCTTTAAAAATATAAGTTTCTTATTCCTTTCGTGTATTTTAATAAGCAAACCGCTACACATCCAAGGCTTTAGCTTAATGTCCTTAGAAGTAATTCGTTTTATCCTGGAGCAGTTGTCAACTAAACCATCCAGTTTCTCAAGAAACAAATCAAAAGCGATGTTTGGCATTGAACACGGAAAAAAATAAGCTTGTTATCACAAAGAAAAAGTTTTCTTTTTTTAATAAAAAAATATTTTTCTTTATTTAAAAGCCTAATTTCTTACTTCACACTTATTTTTCTAGCTTATAAACATTGTTTCTTACAACGAGAAATGTTTCTTAATCCAAAAAACTATATAAAGTTTAAATAATATAAAATAATTTCTTACTTTAATCTTTGCAATAATTTCTTACCTATACCACACAAAAGTTTGATTGAATAAAAAAAAGATGTTAATAAAACAAAAACAGATTAAATCAAGAAATGTAACCCTTTCTCAAACTTATTCATAAATTTTCTTGAATATTTACAACAAAACATTTCTTAATTAATTAAAAATTAATTTCTCTATCCTAGAATCTTGTCAAATCTGTGGCCAAACAATATTATCTTGATTTAAGAAAACATTTGATAGAAACAATTCAAACTATTTCTTTAATCAAGCATCAATTTAGATTAATGTATTTATACTGAAATGAATGCTACAACTACACATGCATTTATCGGTTTTGATTTAAATTAAATTAGATCGATATATAACTTACTAACTCTTCTGGCCAGAGAAGAATATAATTTTACTCGATGCCCCAATGCCTAAATGCTTATGTATAATTTCTCGTGTGCGTTAAAAAGGACAAAAATAGATTACGTTCAGCATATCTCGTTTGATTAAAAGCTTTTCCCATTTAATTCATAAAAGAAAACCGCGATCTGCATATAACGTCACTTGAACATTGAAGTCTTGCAGGTACTTATGTGCAAAATTTATTTGCAAAACTAATTATGATTTTCACAAAAAACACATTAACCCCCATCTAGTAGGATAAATCTTTTAAATTAAATTGGGCCATCATTGTCCACCCAATCAAATTATACAACATATATATTTAATTGGTTTCGATGGTTCCAAATTGAACACATATAATCTTATAAACCTGATAAATTCGAGTAAAAATCAAACAACATATCGGAAAGGTGCATTGCGCGATCTAGAATACTAAATGAATACATAATTAATTATTGGCGATTAGATGCGTTTTTTGCGCGAAAGAATTTTCTAACAGATAATTAACCAAGCTCTTGTTAGGAACGATAAACAGTTTGTTTGATTTAAGAAATTATAAATTCTTAAGTTAATATAATTATAATGTGCTGCAAGAAAAATATTTATTCTATTATGCCAGTAATTTTATTGTTTTAAGAAATATTTTTCTTGTTTTAAAATATTTTTCTTAAAATGATAGAATATTCTTAATAGAAGAATTTATTTCACAATTGAAATCTAAATTGTTAATGAAAACAAGAAAGCTAATTACTTAGTTTGAGAAATACATTTCTTTCAAACAAATTTTAATGTTGAGGTATCATTCCCTTACATATTTATCATTGTCGTATGAAATTTCAAACAGTGAAGATGTATGTATCTATATGTCCGTAAAGGTTTAGTTATTTTAATTTATAAAATCGTGTGGTGTACTCGTGTCTTGTGTGATAAATAAATACAAACAATTAATAAAAAAAACGTATACATATAGTGTTAAATTTTCATTTTAGTTTGCCGAGTTGCATGTTACGCACAGAAAATTTCTGTAAAAAAGTTTATTTAAATTACAAAAAGACTATTTTGAATATATAAAAATAATTTGTGAAGTGGTTTGAGGTAAGTAATATTTAACCCTTTGTGGACTGAATTATTTTTTGTTTTAAAAAAACATGAGTTTTGGGGTGAGATAATAAACTACGAATAGGTAAATAAAAAATCTTAATTCAAATTTATTTTATCTGTAACGGTTAATTCAAAAATAAGTGGTTCCGTATGGGACCACTAGGCGTTAAAATATAATTATAAAAAATTTAAAACTTTTAAAAACATTATTTCTGATGAAATTTAAAAAAAACAATTTCTTTCTGCAGTAAGGCATAATCCTACATTGCAAGTCTTGCAATGCCATCTTGACCGATGAGGTTTGACTTTCGTGATACAACTGGCACATCTCACTTTAGTGCCATGTTCAGGTAGGTGTGCCGCCTTGTCTGTTCTTTTTTCTATCGGAACATACAATTTAAATCTATTCATTGGCTTGTCATTGCTAATCCTTCTTATCTTTTTTGACACTGTAGGTTCAGCACCTAACAACCCATCTGTGACAGCTAATCTAAATTGCTTCAATGACAATCATGTACCGTCGGTTCTGGTTTTATATAAAATGAACGCATTTACCGCTGTCAAATCTAAAAAATGAAAAAAATATTCTATGCCACCATTTTTTTTGATATCCTATCTAGTTCGTAACACGATTTTAGCATATCAGACAGGTCTACGTAGCCCATGTGCTAATTGTAATCCTTAACGATCTTTAGGCATGTCACATTTGTCTTGCTTCAATCCTTTTGTTTTTGCTGAACAGTTTCCTCGTCTGCCGGGCTGTGAAAATTGCTCAAAAACAATATAGGTTTTTTGTCCATCCACTTTACTGTCAATATACCGACTTAACCTCCAGTCATATTCGCCTCTCGGACTGGTTTGATCAACCTTAAAATCTGTTGGAATATCTTTTCGGCCTTGCCTTGCAGTTCCGCATGCATATATTCCTTCACTTAACACATCGCGTAATAATTGAAGCGAGTTGAAGTAGTTATCGAAGTATATTTCATGGTACTTCCCAACTAAATCACGAGTTAAATCTTTTATAATTCTTGCTCCTAAATTTTTTTCTTTGATGTTTTGTGTTTTTCCTGTGTAAATCTGGAACTGTGACACAAATCCGTTCTCATCCGCTCGCACCCAAACTTTGTAACCTCGTTTGATAGGTTTCATGGGCATATATTGTCGCATGCTACTTATGATAATATATATAATATATATAAATTTATGGCTAAAAAAGATTTTAATTCATCTACTGTAGTTGGCAATGTGATGGTGCCATACTTCTGCATTGCAAATAAATTAGTTTCAAATACTATTTTTTCAAATAAACTTTGAGGGAATAACAGGAGAAACATATCCACTGGATACTCTAAGTTATTGCAAAATTCTAAATTATCTGGAATATTTAATCCAACTTGTTGTTCAAAAGGGTGTTTAACAGTACTGTATTTAGTATCTTTTGTCCATTCGATCTTTTTATGTAAAAATATTGATAACGGAAGATCATCATCACTATCACATTCCAAATCACTAGTGCTGTCTGCGTCCAAATTGGTATTCATCTCCAATTCGTCATCATTCTACGAGGAGGATATTTCTGATTGATCGGACGGGATTTCCTCTAAAAGACAATAAGCGTCTTCACTAGTAAAACATTCCCGATTAACTGTTTTATTCATTATTGATCTAAGATACAACAAAAAACGAATATTCGTATATAATAACGATAAATAATCGACAATATACAAAACACGAAATACATATTGGACCCAATGTAAAACATGAAACACCCAAGACACAGCTTGGTGGTAACATTATGGAACCACCAAGCAAAAATGTAAAAAACAACAAAACTAAAAATTTAATTGAATAATCTACAGCAAAAATATAATAATTAACAATATACTAAATAATATAATATATTACTTACCCAAGAATAGAACAATTATAACCCTTTTTAATAATTATTAAAATCGCTAGTTCTAACTCATCAAATGCAAAAAACTAACTGCATCAAAACAAAAAAATGGTAAGAGAATACACACAAAAAATTTACCGGTTTAAAATTGTTTCATTCTTGTTTCATTTCGTTTAGTGTTTACAGTTTAGAACAATTGCGCCGCTGAGGAAAAAAATAATTTATTGGTGGTTCCATATTGGGACCACTGAGCTTGAAAGGGTTAAAAGTAAATAGTAGTCCTTTTATATAGGTTTTTGTACGTATGTATATTAAGTAAAAAGTACATTTTTGGATCTCCTTTCTTCTTATAGAAAAATGACTGATGATAATCAATTTTCAAACAGCACGAGTTCAGCATTTGTTTTCAATACATTTGGTATGTACCTTTTAAGGTTTATTTATCGCTTACCATATTTTATTACCATATTTCTTTAAACGATAGTGATATTAAATTAAGTTAATATTATTATGATAAATTGTTAATGTGATAAAGTTGTGCTTGTTAAAGTTTAAATTATTTCCCGTTTAAAATTGTGTTTAATTAAAATTATTTTCTCGTTAAAATTTGTGCTTAATTAAAATATTTTGGTTTATTGTCATTTTTGTGCTGCCAGTTTTGATTTGTAATAATAAGATTAAAGTTTAAATCTATGTTGTCCGAGAAAGAAATTCACATTAAATTTTATGACCAGAACATTTTAATAAAACATGTTATTTGTACGGGTGTACTATGAAATTCCGGTTTTCCAAATCACGAATTAAAAATCCCTATTTCCAAAATCCCAGTCTTTAAAATCCCTGTTTCAAAATCCTGGTTTTGAAAGATATATTTTTTTTTTTTTAAATTCTGGTGAAGGAAAATGTTAATTTTTAAACGGGATTCCATAGTACACTCATAAAATAAAAATAATACAATTAATTCATTCTTGAATGCAAATATCCATTTGTTAAAAAGGTATTGCATTTTTTATTCGATCGCATGCCGCACTACCAGACCCAAAAATATTTATTATTGTTAACTATTCAATTTTAGAGAGACCGTTTGCATCAAATTTTGTAAAAATTAAAAAGCCAGATTAAGAGAAGATGGAAGTAATTACTTTTTTTATTTGACAGATTCTTGAACAATTTCTTCAAAGTACTAAGGGTGCTAAAATTTTAAAAATTTTTAATGAGGCTAATCCACCACACTTGTCTGAACACACCAGATTGCTGCTGATTTCATCGATTGTGGATGAACTTATAGAGACTCCTGTGTCGAGTTATGTTATTGAGAATATCTCAAAACATATAGAGATTTTTTTCCCTGGCGAAAAAAAGGTAAAAAAGTGGTTTAATGAAAATGTGTTTGATTGTTTAAATTTCAATTACTTTTATCTTTCAGGAACTGTATTATAGAGGTGGCAAGAAACCAAGCGGTATTCTCTACAATAAGCATAAAAATCGCACCAGCCAACTTCGGAGACTATAGGATATTTAGATAAAAAATCTAGAAACTCGTGCTTAATTAAATATTTAAATCAAATTTATGTTCAATTTAAAATTTTTAGTAATAAATGAAACTAATATTTTATGTATATAATAAATAATTATTTTATTAAATAAGCTACTTCGTTCGTTTACAACTACTTATTTTTTTTTTCACTCCCAAATGGAGTTAGAACTTAAAATATTTAAAGCAAATGTCTCTTTTATTTTGAAGTGATTAAAGTAACTAATATTTTATGTAGTAA
This sequence comes from Tipula vernalis, assembly GCA_958295665.1. Classification (NCBI taxonomy): domain Eukaryota; kingdom Metazoa; phylum Arthropoda; class Insecta; order Diptera; family Tipulidae; genus Tipula; species Tipula vernalis. The sequence goes on along the minus strand of OY282560.1, from coordinate 78,201,806 downwards.
TTATTATAAAAAAAATTATTATATTATAATAATTTTATATAAACACATAACTTTAAAATATATTGCAATTTTAATAAAATACTATTATAATAGTATCTTATTAAAATAACAATTATGGTTTGAAGTGTATTAAATTTATTTTCATTTTATGTAACTATATACATATACATATGTATAAGAATTCACAAATACAATAAATGTATTTTAAATAATATTTTATAGGAATAAATTAAAATTTTATTACAACTAAATTATTGTAAAATGTTTTTATTTATTTTCACTACCAAAATCCATTTTCAGAACGGCATTCTGAAGGCAAGAAAAAAGTCTTAGTGAACAAGAAAAATGTTTTCTTTTATGTTTCTTCAGAATAGAGTCCTAAAAGAAAAAAAACAGATGGTTATGAGAAAAAGCAGTACAGGATAATTAAAATGTTTCTCACCTGAAGAAAAATAAAAACTTTCTGTAAGGAAATATGTTCTTGACCTCAGAAAAAGAAAATTGCACCAATAAATTGTTTTCTGGTTTTAATCAAAAACTTTTCTTACCCTAAGAAATTTTCACTTAAGCAAAGAAATTCGGTTTCATAATTGTGTATTAATATATTCTAATTCTAAGAAACAATTACTTAATCTAAGAGATTCGTTTTCTCTTTTATATATTAATATATTCTTACTGTCAGAAAAAAACGTTTAAATGAAGAAAACTGTTTTCTCAGTTTGATATTATATTTCTCAATACAAGAATCCTTCAAGGTCAAATCAAGAATTTGTAATTATAAATGCAGAAATCAATACAAGCCTTTTAGAAAATAGTTTTTTAAAATAAAATTATATTTCTTGCATTAAGGTATACAATTTCTTGCATGAAAAAATACAATTTCTTTTAACAAAAAATTAATGATTATTTTGATTTTTAAATTTACATATCAAACCAAGAAATCAATAGTTTATATTGTAAAATAAATTTCTTAGCTGAGAATCAAGTGCTGGATTTTCTTGATTCATTCTATTTTTTCTTTATAGAAATGAGTATTTTTTTCTGTGAAGTAGCAACAACATTAGACCAGTCAACAACCTTAAGTTTTTCTTCCAACTGAGAATAATTTGTTATTTTTTTGAATTTATCACTTCAAACCGTAAGTTAATAATAATACTGTTATGATCAGAAATATCTAAATTTGTACTTTCAGCAAGTACCATTACTTTACTTTTTCTAAAAAGTCTCACAAATAAATGATCAATACAAGTTGACGATGCACTACGTGTGATAACATTAATTATTGACTCAAGGCCAAAAAGAAGATAATAGATATAGGTAATCATCTGTTAAATTACACTTTTTTAATATATTAATATTCATGTCTCCTAATATGATTGAGTTTTTTGCATTTTCATTTTCAAGAAATCCAGATAACTCATGAAGAAATATTTCAATTTTTACAGAATGGAGTCGATATATTAAAACAAAACAGAACAACACATCATTAATATTAACTATCACTTTCAAAGCATCCGCGACAAAGTTGTAAAGTATCACTCACATAAACACCAACTCCACCTGATTTATACTCGTCATTACAATTAGCGTAAAAAGCGTAACCATCCAATAAATAATTCATGAGTTCATGACTGTCAATCCATATTTCAGTTAAAAATATAATTTCGAAATCTTTCTTTAACGCATCAATATTTGCCAACAGCAGGTCATATTCTGCAAAGTTAAATTAGAATTAATAAATTGAAAATCACAATTATCATTAGAATTAGTATTTGACGATGAAATTAAGCTCCTATAATTAACAGACGAAGTGAGATTATAACTATTATTTAAATTTAACATACAGAGAGAGAACAAGCTCAAATAAATTTTACACTGGCACTCTATTTAAATCCTCTTCGCTGTTAATTATATGAACCCTTGATCCTTTATCCTTCCTAAGCTTAATAACACCATTTGAGGTTCACAATGAGTGGAAATTATTTGCCTTCTTCCATTGTCTCAACAAATTTAGTAAAAGCCGCTTACCAGAAGTCAAACACGCATTGATGAAGATTCGTTGATATTTTGCGTTTGTTAAGATGTTATCATTAGTAGTAATCCGATCTTTTAATGAAATTGAAACAAGTTGCACGTGAATTCTAGACGCATCCGTTTTAGATCGATTTTTAATATGATAACATTTTTTATAAGCAGATTCATCAATATCCATTTGTAAACCATTTTGTAGAATTTGAGTAACAATAGTGGAAACACTTTCACTATTCTTATATGGAACTCCGTGAAACTCAATACAATCATTGACTAAATTCTGTTACAAATTCATTACACGATGATTGAGAGTAGTAATCTCAGCTTTCAAAGCCAAATTTTCGTTTGACAAACAATCTATTTTAAGTAACAACTCCACTATTTTTTTGATGCGAGTTTCCATTGAAAAGGTATTTATCTCAAAATTTTTATTTTGGATATCTATTTTTCGATTTTACTCATCAATTTTTGTACTCAGATTACCAATGGCTCGTAAAATTCATTATCAGATGATTTTATCTCATTTTTACCGGTTTTAACATTTAAACATTTTATACATTTAAACGGCTTCTTATTCTGTATTACGTTTTCAAGTGCAAGTTTATTTAAACTGGTACACGAAGCGTGATACAATACTCCACATTGATGACAATTAATTTTGTTTACGTCATCTCGTTGTACCGAAATATTACACTTTTCACACAAAGACATATTTTTCCTATTTTTTTTTTTTTTTTTTTTTAAATTTGTTTAATCACTGACAAAAAAAAGATACAGTAAATATATATTAGAATGTGAATATCGTGAAGAAGAAAAAAATTGTAAGAGAATTCATCTGTATTAGTACGATTCGCTAGTACTTAAATCACAGCACATTCTGTATATATAGAATGTAAATTGTGGTATAATCAGTCCAGTCGCCGCGGCCTGATGAGAAGATTGATTTTTTCATAATCATAAGCTCATCAGTTCGAAACTGGATTGGATTCTCTTACAATCTTCGAAACATATTAAAATCATTTAATTAAATAAATAGAATTATGTCTATTAGTCGGTTTCGTTGAATTACTGTTCGTAAATACTAATATACTTCTCGTGTTAATCGAAACACAATTAAAATGGTCTAACCACCGGTAGCATATTAGAAATTACATGAATTAATTAACATTCAACAAAAACATTGATGTAGTGTTTAATTTTTTTATTTTTAATATTTTGCATACATTCGTAAACAATTCACTCAAGAAATTAGAACCTTGGTCCGATAATATTTGCTGAGGAATACCAAAAGCACAAATCACTCGTTCGACGAATATCCTAGCTATAGTCTCGGCATCTTGATTTTTAGGGGAAAAGCCAATCAAGATGGGACATAGGAAGAGGACCAACTATGTATAAAAATAATTTTTCAAACGGTTGAATTTACCACATTTGTTTTTTGACATAACTCACAAGATTTTATGACTTTCCTAATTCGAGAGTATAAATTGTCGAAATAGTAATAACGGTTGATTCGGTTTGCTGTACGGAATACTCCTTGATGACCGCCTAAAGGTTTCGGGTGAAATTCTTCTATTATTCTATCAATATCGGATTCTTCGGTGAGTCGTATTATTTTGGAATTTGGCGCATTCGATCCATTTTCGGGGATATCTAGGTTTATTTCAGGAGGTTTATTGCTCTGCGATCTATAGTAATGACATTTATTTCTGTGATTTTTGCTGAATTTATCTGTGAGGATTGATGTGATTCGAGGTTTGTGAAGAACCTTATAGTCGAAATCTTCCAACCGTATTCGCCATCGCATCAATTTGGAAGAAAGATTTTTCAAATTACATAGCCATATTAACAGCTTATGATCGGTAATTATTATAAAGTTATGACCATAAACGTAAGGGCAAAAATGCTCACAAGCCCAAACCATAGCCAGTAATTCCTTCTCGATAGTTGCATAGTTTTGTTCTGCCTTATTCAGTGCATACGCACTGAATAAGACAGAACAAAACTATGCAACTATCGGCGACAAAACTATGCAACTGGCATACGCAATCGGTAAGTCACAGCCTTTTCGGTTTTGCGAGAGGACTGCACCTATTGCTATATCACTTGCGTCAGTGGTAACTATAAAAGGTAAGGTAAAATCAGGATGTTGTAAAATTGGAGAATTCATAAGACAATTTCTTAATTTTTTAAAAGGTTCATCACAGAAAGCATCCCAAATAAAGGGTTATTCTTTCTTTAATAAATGCGTGAGAGGTTTGGAAATTTGCTAGGCCCAAAAATGACTTTACTTCTTTATGATTGGTTGGTTGGGGGTAATTTTGTATAGCTTCGGTCTTCTTTACATCTGGTTTGATTCCTTCTTCTGTTACTGTGTGTCCTAAGTATGCTATTTTCTTTTGATAAAAATTGACACTTTTCTAGATTAAGTTTCAGGTTATTTGCTTTAAAACAATTGAAAATTAATTCTAATTAGTTGTTGTGGTCTTTCAGATTGTAACCAGTGACTATCACATTATCTAAACAGACTAAACATTTAATTCCATTTAGTCCACTCAAAATGTTATTCATTAGCCTCTGAAAGGTTACCGGTGCGGTTTTTAATCCAAAAGGCATCCGCTTGAATTGGAAATGGCCTAGGTGTGTATTGAATGGCGTTTTTTCTTTATCTCTGGGATCCAGATGTATCTGATGATAGCCATTTGCAAGATCAATGGTTGTGAAGTACTTAGATTTACCAAGATGGTCGAGAATGTCCGAGATATTAGGTAATGGAAACACGTCATTGATAGTAACATCGTTTAGCCTGCGAAAATCGACCACGACTCGCCACTTCTTTTCTCCATTATTAAATTTTTTTGGAACGACTATTAAGGGAAAATTCAATGGGCTCTTACTGGGCTCTATGATGTCATCGTTTAGCATTTGGGATATCTGTTTGTCAATCTCGGATTTAGTGGATTCCGGTAATCTATATTGTTTGATGTAAATTGGTTCTATGTCGTGATCTGTTCTGATTTTATGAAATGCAACATTGGTTGCAGTGAGTTGGTCGCCAGGTAAATAGAATATTTCGTTGTATTTTCTACATAGATTTAGGATAGAATTTCTTTCTTCGTGATTTATTCGACCAGGAATTATTTCGAACTCGTCTAATTTATTTAAGGGTAATTGTGAAATTTCAATTTCAACTTCGTGATCGTTTGTGTTAACAAGACTAATGGTAGCTAGATTATTTTGTGATCTGATTATTGAATTCGCAGTATATACCCCAGAAACAATTTCAAAAGATTGGCATACATCATAATCAATATTATCTGGTATATCCAAATGAAGAGTAAATGTTTTTTCTGAGCGGGGTGGAATTTGAACACTAGAAGCCAATTTGAGTTGAATTGGAAACCTGTTTCCATTAGAAAAATCTATTTTACATTTGTATTTGGACAAAAAATCTTTACCTATAATACCTGCACATGAGATAGGAAATTAGCTGGAAACTATCTGAAATGAATGTTTTATGGATGAAGAATTGGGAATTACAAGACGCGATGGTTTCAATCACTTCAGTAGTGATTCCTTTCACTTTACATTTCTGATCAGGATCGCAAAGTGTATCATCCAATAAGAAATTTCGTTTGATTATGCTAATGTCGGCGCCAGTGTCAATCAAAAACAAAAATGACTTTGTCTTTAATATGTCTAGCTGTAACAGAATATATTTTCGATTTTGATTTTGATTCGTCAAATAAATTGAATATTTGCAAATATTAAAATTGTTGGAATTAAGAATTGATTCTAAAGAAGAATTATGATTTAATGATTCGAAATAACTGGAGTTAGGTAAAAGTTCTAAATTAGAATCAATCGGAAAACATGATTTATTTTCAAATATCGAATTTTCAAAGGTATTTGCTGAATACTCTATTTTACTTCTTGGATCCGAACTGGAGTATTCATTGGATGTTCTGGAATGGACCCCGAACCATTTCACGATGATGATGGCTGGGTTTGGTTAGCTGCTTCTGTAACTCGTTTGTGTTTGTAGTTGTTGGCAAATTGACGCTTGCTGCAAACGCTAATGTGGTAACCGGGTATTTTGCAGTATGGACAAGTTACTGTTCTTTGGACTTCTGTGATTTCAGGTTTTAAATATTTTATGTCATTATGTTGAGGTGAATATAATTTGGTAATGACCCGTTAAATGTATTGGGACTTCTTTGCTCTGCGTATCGATTAAAGCACTTATCAGCGAAATGTCCAATCTGTTTGCATATCTGGGATTTAGCTTTAATATTATGAGTATGATCGATAGTATTTAATGGATTACGAGTATTTAAAATAAGCTCCTCTTCGGAAGCTTTGTTTATGGCCTCCTGAAACTTCGTTTAATTCCGATAGTAATTTCTCAACCCTACTAGCATATTACACTTTCATTTCTATTTTACTTTACATTTATAAGCTCGATTTGTAACTGCTCAATGGATTTTGAACATTGGAATTTGTTCTTTAATTCAGCTTTTAAATTTTTCCACGAATCGTACGACAATATCGTAAGCTTTGCTTGACAATTTCGTTTTAACTAAACTAAGGCATTTATCATGTTCAGTGTGTATTAATCCATCGTAAACCATATCGCAGCACAATAGAAATTTATGGAGACGATCGGAACTTCCATCAAAATCTGGAATGATTTTTAGTGCAATTCATATTTAAATCCGACATTGTTAACCGAGAAGAATTTTTTAAGTATTTGGCCACTTGCGATAAATCAGCAAATTTAATATCGTCAGAGTTATTTATTTGGTCGAGTGTGTTTAGGTACCTTGACCGCCTTTTGTTTTTATATATTTTCCGTTTTCGCAGAGTTATATAAATCGATTGATCATCCAGTTGGTTATATGACATTAAATTGGAAAATTGTATGGTATCTGCTGAACCGATGATGCGATAATACCAACAATCAAAATATTACCTAATAATTAAACTAAACATTAATATATCGACTGTAAAATACCATTGAAAGTAACGTATTAACATCTACCATTTTTAGTCTACCTAATTTAGGTAATGGTAGGATTTCATCCTGATTTGGTGGAACTGCTGTCAACTGTCATCCACACATTGCGTGATTCGCTCAAGTCATCTGCAAAACAAAATCTCGCCATTATATAAATTGGGTAAGACTCTTCGACTAAAAACGTTTAGATCCAAATGTTATACGCAAAAAATTCCTACATAATTTAAGATAAGGGAGGTAAGGGGCGCCGGTAAAACTGGTCACGCAATGCCAGCCCAAATGTCAACCTCACCTGCTCGTTATGTTCCCTGCTAATTAACAAATGAGGCTCTGAGAACTTAGCAAATGTTGTTCTCATCCTGGAACCACTATCAACTCATTCTGGTCGGAGTGGTAGATGTAACAAGATGAAAGAACTAGCAATGCAGCACAACAATAACGAGAATAATACCCCAGGTGGTACGCTGATTTATTCGGTAAATCCACTCTCTGCGGAGGTAGCCTCAATGGATTCTGGGGTAGGCCACTCATTGCTACCAGAAAATGTGTTTGGAAGGAGGCCTAAACTTGCTAACTCACCACCACCCTTAGTTGGCTACTCCTTCCAAGCAGATAAGGAAAAGGAAATTGATGATCTTAGATCAGCTAGGCGGCGAAGTTATAAAGCTCAAGATAGAAAACGAGGACCTGAAAAAGGCCCTTCAAACAAAGGTTCCGGAGAAGCCCCTGGCTTTTATAAACAACACTAAAGAACAACAGTACCATATCGATGAAGAAGAACTTGATCAAATTAGAAGAACTTGAAAAATCAAATAAAAAAAGGAAAGCCGAATCCTCGCCTGCAACAATACCTCAGATAAATACGGCAGACTCCGACACCTAAAGAGCATTGGCAAACAAGCTCAATGAATAAGTAAACGAATGGTACACATACGAAACTAAGAATGACCGCAAAATCAAACTAATGGCTCGTGGCCTTCATCCAATTTGCCCAATTGAAGACATAGTTGCGGATCTAAATGAAAGAGGGCTGCTAATGGAAAATGCAGTTAATATTCTTAAAATATGGAGGCTTCCATTGTTCATGCTCACCTTTAATAATAAACAAGAAATTGAAGATATTTTTAATATAAAAGCTATCCTTAACATAAGAGTTAAGATTGAATCATTAAGAAAAACCACCGGTTTAATACCGCAATGCAAGAAATGTCAAAGTTATAACCATACGCAGAAATACTGCGGGCGAGAGCCACGCTGCATGATATGTGCTGGTAAATATTATGCAAAAGACTGTACAGAGAATAAAAATGTGCCTGCAAAATGCATTAGACTGCAAAGCGTAACATCCTGCCAACTACAGAGGTTGTGAAGTAGCTAGAACTTTACAACAATTAAGAAATAAAGCCCGCCAAGTTTCACAAAATCGTATAACATCAAACGGGCAAAAACAAACCATAAAGCATGTGGAACTTAGATCTACTACTCCAAAACGACGAGAACGTAAAACATTATCAGAAATTGTACAACAGCAACCAACAAGCACTAGTGATAGCGTCCTCGAAAGAATACTGCGTAATGTAGAAGCCTTAAATATGCGATTAGCTAAACAAGAACGAGCCTTCGAAGGCTTAAATAAACGGATGGATGAAATCTCACCCATGATGTATTAAACAAAATGACTAAAACGTTAAGAATGATCATCTGAAATGCAAATGGACTAAGGTAACAGATTCCAGAATTAGAAATGTTCCTACACACAGCGAAAAGAGATATTTGCCTAGTATCCGAGACCGATTTTACCAAATCGTCATATGTTAATATAAGAGGATAGGGAAAGCAGGATATGCTAGAGAAACTATGCAAGTTATGTCTATTAAAGTACAAATAAAGAATATGGTGCCTCTTCAAATTACTGTCCTCCACGACATAACTTAAATGAGGAAGACTAAACTACCTTATTAAAATTGCCAGGACCAAATTTCATCATTGGAGGTGATTTCAAGGCGATACCTAAATTGGGTATCCAGACTTACAACCACTAAAGGAAAAGAGCTCTTCAAAGCAGGAAGAGCACTTAATTGCGAGTTTCATTCTGGAAACAAGCAAAACGCACTACCCGGTGGATAGGAATAAAATACCTGACCTCACAGACTTTTATATATTGTAACAAAAGGAATACTATATGAGGAACTCTCGTCTGATCATTCACCCGTTATCATGACTATTAGCTCAACTATACTGAATGTAGAAATTCCGCCTAGGTTAACAAACAATAAAACTAATTGGGACCTATTCCAGGAACTTATTAATTTAAATATTGAACTGCAAGTGCCAATTAAAACACCGGCACAGATAGAAGAGGAACTAGAATTATTTAATGATAATATTCAAAAAGCAGCTTGGAAGAGTACTCCTACTAGCCACAAGAATATGAATAAGGGTCGAAGCTATCCTCTGGAAGTCAGAGAATTGATTCGAGAGAAAAGGAAAGCACGAAAATGTTTATATAAATGTTTTCTACATATCTTTAAGAATAATATACAAGAAGCCTATATTAGTATTATATAAATATTAATTACAGAAATATTAAAATTAAATTATTTCTAAAATATATTTTTCGAAATTTCATTTTGAAAAATACATCAAAGTTGGCTCTGACGAATTAAAATAGTACTTGCTAAGTTTATCTTTAGTTTGACTAGTGTACGTAAGATGTCTAAAATGTTTACAGGAAAATACTGTTACGTTTTTGCCTTGTCAATTAATGTTCGTATCACTGGATTGTGAATAATACAAAATCAATTTAATTTATCTCCAACGAATTTATTTATTTCACAAAATGATCGGACAAATTGATGAATCTCATTAAGTTCCTCTTTCATCCTGTCTACGTAATCCTGTCCACATAAAGCCGCTGATGGTACAGCCCCAAACTTTAGATCTCCAGGTAATCGTAGGTTATCCCCAAATAACGTTTTAGCTGGTGTTATTCCGGTTGTGTCATGTATTGCTGATCGATAGGCCATCAGAAACATCGGTATATGCCGATCCCAGTTGCATTGGTTTTTCTCAACGACCTTTGCTAGATATTCCTCCAATGTACCATTGAATCTTTCCACCATACCATCAGACTGTGGATGCAAAGGCGTTGTTCTCGTTTTATTTATACCGAGCATCTGGCATATTTCTTGAAATACCACCGATTCAAAATTCCTTCCTTGATCGGGATGAATCTCCATCGGCACTCCAAATCTGCTAATTCAAATGTTGACCACGGCATCAGCTATTGTTGTCGTCTCCTGATTAGGAATGGGGTACACCTCCGGCCATTTGCTGAAATAATCCATTATTACTAGCACATATTTGTTGCCGCTCTCAGTGGTGGGAAATGGCCCCGCTACATCCATTCCAATTCTTTCGAATGGTGCTCCGACGTTATATTGTTTCATGATTCCACGACTTTTGCGTGCGGGTCCCTTCACCGCCACACATTGGTCACATTTTTGGCACCATTCTATCACAGACTGCCTACATCCTGTCCAGTAGAATCGTTGACGTATCTTTGCTAGTGTTTTATTAATTCCTAGGTGGCCCCCACTTGCTCCTCCATGATACTCATTCAGGATTTCCGCAATCCGGCACTTTGGTATCACCAGCAACAATTGCTTCACTTTGCCATCCGTGCTTTCCCACAATCGTTTTAAACACCTATTCTCAAGACGGAGGCATTGAGCCCAATAAGCCTTGACAATGGGAGTTTTGTCCGCGATGTCACTCCAAGTTGGCCGGTGTTCCTTTTCCTTCCATTCCATTACAACTGATAAATCCGTATCATCCAATTGCTCTTTCCTGATCATTTCGTCGGTCCACTCCTCATCAGGCAGCGCGTGCGTAAGCCTAACGTCGATGATACCTTCCTTTGCTTCAATATGGCCACAATGTTTACATTCTACTGGACACGACCGTCTTGATAATGCGTCGGCATTTCCGTGTGCACTTCCCTTCCGATGTTCGATTTGGAAATCTTAGCTTTGAAGACGTTCGATCCAGCGTGCTACCTGTCCCTCTCGATTCTTGAATTGCAACAGCCACCGTAAAGAGCCGTGATCTGTCCGTAAATGGAATTTTTGGCCATAAAGATATTTATGGAAATGCTTGACACACTCCACTATAGCCAATAATTCTTTCCGTGTCACGCAGTAATTTCGCTCCGGTTTTGATAATGTTTTGGAGAAGTACGCAATAACTCGTTCTTGGCCATTAATTTTCAGTGATAACACACCTCCTATACCGTCATTACTTGTATCGGTGTCCAAAATAAATTTTACGTTGGGTATAGGGTATGCGAGGATTGGCGCGACACATAACCATCTCCTTAGTTCCACGAATGCTTCCTCCTGGTCATCGTTCCATTCAAATGGCTTGTTCTTCCTGGTCAACTCGTGTAAACTCTTGGCAATGTTGGCGAATCCTGGCACGAAGCGTCTGTAGTAGGTGCACAATCCGAGAATGCTTCGTAATTCGTGTAAGTTTTTAGGTCTTGGGCAGTTCTTTACCGCTGCAGAAAAGATTTCTTCCTCGGTGTGAATTCCATTAGTTGTTTCAGGATGACCCAAATATTTGACTTCAGTTCTGAACAGTTTACACTTCTTTGGGCTTAGCTTTAATTCGGCGGCCTGTATCCGATCTAAAACTTCTGCCAAGTTCCTTAGATGCTCGTCGAAATCCTTACCCATGACGATGATGTCATCCAGATATATTAGGCACGTCTTCCAATGTAATCCCCTTAACACGCGCTCCATTAATCGTTCAAAAGTCGCAGGGGCATTACATAATCCGAACGGTATAACATTAAATTGCCAAAGCCCGTTACCCACATGGAACGCTGTTTTCTCGCGATCTTCCTCATGGACTTCCACCTGCCAATAGCCGCTTTGTAGATCTAATGTCGAAAATATTCGAGCACCCGATAATGTGTCTAATGTATCGTCGATCCTTGGCAATGGGTAGCTATCTTTTTTAGTCACAGCATTGAGTTTTCGATAATCAACACAGAATCTCAAGGTACCGTCCTTCTTCTCGACCAATACTACCGGTGAGCTCCATGGGCTGTTAGATGGTTCGATTACTCCTGCTGCCTGCATATCTGTTACCATCCGGTCGACTTCTTGTTGTTTGGCCAATGGTAATCTCCTGGGTGGTTGACGAATTGGCATCTATGCTCCCGTATCAATTCGGTGCTTTACCATTGAAGTCCTTCCGTTATTATCCGATGTACTGCAGAATATGGACGTGTACCGTTTGAGTAGCTGATGTGCAGAATTTTTCTGTGCCTCGGTAAGATCTTCGGTCCATTTCTGCATAAGTTTTTCTACCATTTCTTTCTGCTCTTGCATGTCGGCTTTTTCAATCGGACTTTTCTGTTCACACTTTACTATAGTCGATACCTCGTTACATTTGCCGATGACTGTCCCTTTCTTGATGGTTTTCGTCGTATCCGAGAGATTTACACCCCTATTCCCTTAGTCGTGTCACTTGTCACTTGTACCGACAGTCAAATTTTGATATTCTCTTAGTCGATCGATGCGACAATTGTCGTTTAAAGTGACAGATATAGTTTTACGTCGCATTCTCTTATATTATCACTTCGATCGACTAAGAGAATACCAATTTAATGTTGAAGTGACACGACAATTGTCACATCGAATGAAGTGACACGACCAAGGGAATAGGGGTATTAGAGTCCTAATTGGTATTCTATGGTCGTTATTTGGTTTAACTAGGGCTTTTCCGATTATAATTTCCTTGGCTCCGTTCTCCTCTTCGTTAGCTTCAACAACCCACAACCTGGGTGACCCAGAACCTCCCTCCAATCTTCCCCACACGATCGTTTCTGAGTTTGGTGGCAGCTTCTCCCGATGATCAATAATAATTCGCCTGGTAGTTGCTCCGGCACTACTAGATTGAAGTGGCAACTCGATGTTATCGTAAATTAAAACTCCTCGTCCAACATCCACCACGAAGCCATTTGCCCTCATGAAGTCCATCCCCATAATGACTTCATCCACAATATCTGCAATCAGCACTTCGTGTTGGAAAAGAGTTCTTCCGATCTTTATTTTCACGATCTTTTTGCCTTTTATTATTGAACTACTTTCAGTTGCTGTTTGTAACTTCAATCCATTAGCTGGTTGTATATCTCCATCGATCAGATCTTTACGGACAATCGTGCGATTTGCTCCCGTATCCAGTGTGATGATGCAATCTGTGCCATCAATGTCGCCTTTGATTGTTAAGCTGTCACCCCCTCTTGCTACTTTCGAAACGCGGATGGAGGTTATGGGGCAATCGGTTGTGGGAGTCAGCTTCTGCCCCTTTAAGCTGACTCTTTGTAGTTTAACGACTCCGTCGTCATTTGGCCTTCTTGCCTGGCTACTGCCTGCTCCCCGCTTGGTCGTCGCTGCATAGGAGATGGTGATCTTCCCCTTTTTCTTCTTAATTCCCAGCAGTCCTGTTAGATGTGACCGATTTTATCACATGCCCAACATTTGATTTTGCTGCTTCCGTCTCGGTATCTTGGTGTTGACCGTTCTGTGTTTATGCTGGTATAGATTTCCACTCGGCGTATTTTCATTGACGGTTTGGTGATGGCTTGTGCAGTTTCATTTGTTAACGCACAAGCGATGGTTTCCGCAAAGGTTGCTTTAGGTGACAACATCACCGCCCTGCGTGTTTCTGGAGCTCGAATGCCGTCAATGAATGCGTCAATTTTAAACCTTTCCATATAATCGGCCGACGTACTGGTATGTGCTAGATGTACTAGTCGCTCGATTGCCGATGAAAATTCCTGAAGTGATTCTCCTCCTTTTTGGTAGTGGCTTTTCAATTCCATTCGATAGATTTCCCGCTTGTGGTCACTGCCGTACTTCCTATCCAGCACCTTCATAATTTAGAGATAAATGTTGCGATCTTTTTCTGGAATTGTTTGTAAGGCCTCCGCTGATTCACGTTTAAGGGCCACTATTAACGCTGCGACAAGATGTTCATCATTCCAACGGTTTTGATTGGCTGTCGTTCCAAATTGAAATTTGAAAATGCCGAAAGATGTTGTACCGTCGAAGTTTGGTGGTTTTAACTTAACTGATTGAACGGTTTGAACCACTTGCGTCGTTGTTTCACTTGCTTTGACATCTGTTAACTCTTTCTCGAGACGTTTAACCTCTGCTTGTAATTTATGTGGCACTCGTTGAATATCCGTTTGAAATTTCTCTTCAATCTGTTGAACCTCCATTTTGACAAGATGAACTTCCGTTTGCAGTTTCTCTATTTCGCCTTGCACATTTGTAGACAATTCTTGAATTTTCTCATCCATATTCTTTTGACCTTCTCTATAATTTGGTTTGACTGTCTAATTTCGCCCATCTGTTCTTCCATTTCGTTTTTAATTTCTTGGTTAGACTGGTTTATAGTCTCCAACTGCCGCACATTTTCTGCTTCATAGCAGCCAACAAATCGAAACTTCCAGATGGTGTTTGTGTTGTTTCGGCTGAAGGTTGTTTATCTCCTTCTTTCTGCTCTACGGTTGCCGCATCCGTTACTTTCTCTCCAAAATCATGTTGATCTGCGTCTAACCCTTCTTTCTTCATGAAGTCACGTAGTCGCGCTTGTAAAGCTACTTTACTACCATCAGTAGCCAAACCCCGTTTCTCAAGTTCCCTCTTTAATTCTGGAACTTTTAATTCGTTGAGAATCATTTTCGTTATCTAATTATTCACAATCCCACCTCTGTCACCAATTGTTACGTTTTTGCCTTGTCACTTAACGTTCGTATCACTGGATTGTGAATATTACAAAATCAATTTAATTTATCACCAACGAATTTATTTATTTCACACAAGAATTATTACAACACAGTTTATCAATACAAATTCACAAAATCACTTTATATAAATTATTCTCAAATTTTACTGTTCACTTTTAATTTTTATTTTACTCTAAAACACTTTTTAAATCACTTTTTAATTCCTTTTAATCTTTACGCTATCGCTTACCAAATATTACTCATAATCTTACAAGTTTACTCTATCGCGTTCCAAATACTAATAATCCAATTCGATCTTGTTCGCCTTTTTATATACACAAACCAAGCTTCTCGAAAGTTCACGACTTTTCCAGTTGGAATAGCGTAGAAACATTACGTAACAATTTTTATCATGGAAAATTCCATTTAGTACAGTAAAACATTGAGCTATTAGTTTTATTTATTCTATTACACACTAGGTGTCACCGTCACAATAATTTGATGATTAGTTGTGAATAACCACAAAAGATGGTGGTGAAATTGTTTTGAGTGTTGTACTAAGGTGTCCAAGATTTTTGCTTAGTACAGAAATTATGGGAATATATAAATATATTCGTATACTTTCTGCTTAGTACAAAGTAGTGAGCTCTAGGTACAAATATATATGTGGGATATATTAAGTACAGATTCGAACCATAGAGTAAGTCAAAATACACTCTATAGTTGTCACTACTAAGCTGAAAAAGGCTATTCAAATACAATTATATTTTATAGTCGAAATGAGTTGCATTTCGAATAATTGTAGGGATAAACGAATTGGAATAATTAATTTAATGAGAGAATCACTACAGTATATTAAAAATATCTACTCGGTAATGAGATGCAGCGTTGTTTCTATGTTTGACGAGACGTTGCAATGACTTCTGGTCCCCATTATTAATGGTTTAATACAATCGTCCTCGAATTCCTGGATTTCTGTATGTCTTTGAACAAAGTTTCTATAGTTTAATGTTAAAAATAACTGTTGTTCTAACTTGATGAGATGCTGCAGATATAGTTTTTGATAATCGTGTCTTTGATTGTTAATGGAGCGATCATTAATGCAGCTGATTTTGCCTCTTGTAGTTTCGGCACCTCTAGTATGTACAGTAGTGTGTCGCTTTTTTACAGCTATCTTTGGTCTTACATATTATAAAGCCTCATCCGAGAGTGTAATGTTGGCTCCTTGGTTGATAAGTAGATCTTTTACCATAATAATCTCCTTTAATGAAAGAATCTTACTGCTAGGTAGTTCGATCTTGGTTCTGATGATCGCTTCTTGAATACCCTCCAGTATAGTGTTCACCGTCCCTATGTTTATTATTAGCGTTATCGTTTCCAACTCGCTGAGTATTACCTTGTTGGCTATTGTAGTACTTGTTACAGCCTTATTTACGGTGCTTGTAGTTAATAGGATCCTCTCAATAATTTGTTCATTATTACAATCAACTCATTCATTGTGTTGTTTATTATTCGTAGATCCATTGCATCTGGATTACCTGCCACCCATTTCCAAGCTGAGCCTAATGCGTCCCATCGCTTGTATCTGGACGGAAAAAAAATTAATTTCGATGGTTCCATCCGGTTCCATTCTTGCTTCCATCATGACATGTGGTTTTTGATCAATTCCAATCGGTTTGCTTTGCGTGATGCATTCAAAGGAGGTTTCTTTTGGAGTCTTTTCAATTTAACATGCGTAGCATTGTTAATCGAGCTTCGACTCCGGTTGTTGCCTTAATTTTTTTAGGCTGATAAGCATGAATTTGAAACTGATCGAATAATTTCCCATTTATCCGTGGGCGTTGTAGCCTCCGCAATGCGTCGTTCTTTATTTTTACCACGACTTTTAATATTATTGATAAAGGATCCAAAAATGGTTTCCCCTCTAGCAATTTTTTCCGCTATTTGACGATTTGAGAATCCTCATTCAGGTATTCACAACAAATATTAATAAATTTACCAGAATTATCGCATACTGCCATTAAATTAATAATGTAATCAAGTTTACGATTTATATATTGACAGTGTAACTCAGTCGGTACAACAATATTTATGTGGCATCCATCGATAGCACCTAACGCTTTCGAAAATATTGAAGTACTCGATCGTCGATTAAATTGTTTCCCAATAAGACTATATGAATCTAAACTTAGCAATTTTATTACCTTTGTTGCAAGCTTCACAAACATATCAAGAATTTTGTGAACAATTGTTCTCACAGTATATCAATAGGTATATCAATTGAAACTTATACCAGTGACCCTATAACTCGCTCCACTGGTCAGTCAATGTAAGAATATAGAAACACGGAATTTTATTGAAGATTTGAAACATTTAAAAGTTTTATGTTGGGCGAATATACAGCATATTTTATTAAGTGCATGAGCAGACAGTCTTAAGTGTTTGTGGGTATAAGCATTATCACTAGCAAATATATGCTTGTAAATTTCAGTTTTGTTATAGTTTCGTGTTATCTACAAATAAAATTGAAATGTTACTGTAACATGACCTCACAAATTATATACATATGTATAAAGATGAGTGTGAAGTTTATGCTAAAAAAAAAATAGCAAAAAATTACACTGTTAAATTAGCTATTTTCCAATTGGAATTTAAATTATATAAAAATTTAAATTTTTTGTAATTTTGGATTTTTCGTACCACCAAACAGATTCTTTACATCCTTTTCAAATAGCTGGACAATCTGTTTATATCGTTAACCAAAAGCATCCAATTGTGTTAAACATTACAATATTTCAGATAATTTAAAAGTTGACTGAATTTTGACGGTTTAAATAATTATTTAGCGCCGATCCTGGAAATGTCCCGAAGGCCCCGCACATTTCTTACAATAGCTAAGCCATATAGCGGTCAATGTAACCAAGCCGATCCAATTATGATGAACTATAATATATTTCACAGTTTTTGGAATTTTTAATAATTTTCCATTATTTTTAAAGTTTTATATCGCCGACCTCAGAGATGTCCACAAGGTCTTGCCCATAGTTTCGGATAACTTGGCCGTTTGCCAGTCTACGTGGTCAACCTTATCCAATTGTGATGAACTATACTATACTTCACAGAATTTAGAATTTTTAATAATTTAATAAAATTTTAAAAAATTCTAAATTCTGTGTACTATAGTATAGTTCATCACAATTGGATAAGATTGACCACGTAGACTGGCATATGGCCAAGTTATCCAAAAATATAGGCCAGACCTTGTGGACATCTCTGCGATCGGAGATACAACAATTTTTAAAACAAATAAAAATATTAAAAATTCTAAATTCTGTGAAGTATAGTATAGTTCATCACAATTGGATAAGGTTGACCACGTAGACTGGCATATGGCCAAATTATCCGAAACTATGGGCAAGACCTTGTGGACATCTCTGCGGTCGGCGATATGAAACTTTTAAAATAATGGAAAATTATTAAAAATTCCAAAAACTGTGAAATATACTATAATTCATCATAATTGGATCGGCTTGGTTACATTGACCGCTATATGGCTTAGCTATTGTAAGAAATGTGCTGGGCCTTTGGGACATTTCCAGGATCGGCGCTAAATAATTATTTAAACCATCAAAATTCAGTCAACTTTTAAATTATCTGAAATATAGTAATGTTCAACACAATTGGATGCTTTTGGTTAATGATATATACAGATGGTCCAGCTATCTGAAAAGGATGAAAAGAACCTGTTTTCTGATGAAAAGAATCTGTTTGGTGGTACGAAAAATCCAAAATTACAAAAAATTTAAATTCCAATTGGAAAATAGCTAATTTAACAGTGTAATTTTTTGTTATTTTTTTTAACATAAACTTCACACTCATACATAAAGGGTGTACAAATTTGAGGTATCTTTTTAAATATTCCGCCATTTATATTTTTTGTACTAGAGTACCACATGTTATTTGACAGATGACAAGTAAAAACATTTCAGTTAGTTAAAATGAATCGCTACACGAGTGAACAACGTTAAAATTTATTTTAAATATGATGAAAGTTATTCAGAAGTTGATTGATTGATTGATTGATTTCGAATGTACGGCCAAGCATTAAGCAGGAGATCCCGGAAAGCGCCGGGCCCACCGTACACCCATTTTTACATTTACTTGGAAGGATAAGGAAGGATATTAGTAATTGTTTGAGATCGACCAGGTTACAAACACCGTTACAGTCAATAGTTAGTAAATTTTGTGTGGTAGGATGGGAAAGGTATGTTAGTAATGACAGAATTGGTCCGGTTTCCCGGTGGCCAGTTTCAAACTACTGTTAGTATTCGACAATCACAATTGGTTACTTTATTAGTTGATCATTTCTCTGGAATCCGGGGGCTGGAACTCAGGACTCCCTAAATTTTTTATCAGGACTTAAAAATTATTAATGTTATAATTCCCAGGCGACTCTGAAAGTTCAATCCAATTAATAAAACACCATAATACCAAATTTTATTACTTAAATGAATAATTTATGTAACCGTATCTTTAGCATCCCCATGCACACATCATACACCCATTTTCACATACCAACCAAAACCGATATAGGTTATTGATTTATTACCCTAAACCTTAATTAAAAATTATTAATGTTGCCATTTCCCTCAGTCCGCCTTTCATTAATTTACCTGATAAAGTATTTAAGAAATTTAAAATTACTAAGCTAAGATTATAATTAATCCTTATAACAATAAATATAAAATTAAAATAAAATAAAATAAAATTGAAATTAAACTTTAAAATTAATATGCAATTCCCAGGCGATTCTGAAAACTAAATTTAATTAATAAACAGCCTAATAGCAAAATTTTATTTCTTAAATGAATAATTAATATAACAGAATCTTTTGTATTAGTTGGGACAGACTCGACCCGTTTACAGACCGCAATGCGATCGATAGTTAGTAAATTTTTAGTGGAATATATAATAAAAGTTAATACAAGACAGCACAATCTAGCTACTTTATTTGTGATCATTTCTCTGGAATCCAAGCCGGATACTCAGGACTCTCCACATCTAAATCAGGGCTTAAAATTTATTAATGTTGTAGTTTTACCCCTGTCCACCTTTCACTAGTTTACCTGATAAAAACTTACTAAAATATTTAATATATTTAATATATCCCCCTATTTCATAATTTATGGACCTTCTATATCTAATTAATTATTTATTACATACTACAACAATAATTAACTAAACGTTAAAAACCATTCAAAACATAAATTATAACTTAAACTAATCTATCTACATTAGTCAAGTTTCCTATCAATGCAAGCACATGTCGCAAATTTATAAAACCACTCAGCTAATGTAAACTCTCCTTGTATGATAACATATCCTAAATAAGGAGCTAAAGCTGCCCGACCAACACAGAGTAAATTTGGTATTGTCATAACATTTTCCCGTTCAATAACTTCTTCCATTTTCTCCTTAACTTTATTTTTGGTCATTTGAATATCCTTAACCAATCCATCTTTCTTTTCCAGTAATTGTTCTTTTTTCTTCTCGAGTACATTTTGAATAATTTCCCTTCCTTTAATTTGAACATCATAATTCTGACTAGCCGATTTACTGGTACCGATTCCGTTATTTGAGTTATTATTAAAACAAGAAGATGAAGTTGTGTAATAGTTAAAATTGGTTAAAATTTGTGAAGTACATCTAGTATTGTTTGAACGAAAAATAAGATGAACGAAATTATTAAAACCGAAATGCAATGAACAATATGGACGAATTAAATAGTTTTTATGTAATATCCATCGATGAACTGAAGTATGTACCTTGGGCACAATTTTACTATTGCACCGGGTGACATATTTAATTAATTTAAATTTATTCATGCTTATTATTAATGTTTTTTAATTAACAGTATAATGTATAATTGATCTTTATCTCTGCTCTAGATAGAAAAATCGTAATATTTATTATCATTTAGAGGTGTATACATAAATTATAGATCTTTTCAATTTTTAAAAACAGTTTTTGCAAGTATACAAGAACACTATTTATTTTAATTATGTAACATAATTTCATTTTTTGCTTTATAAGTTTAAACTTTAGTTTGTTTACATTTTATAGGTACGTATAACTTTTAATTATTTTTTTTATTTTTTTTTTAATTTAATTAAAACTTTTCGATTTTTATTAGATAAAAATATTTTCGTCACCAAAAACTTGTTTTTAGACATGAACATGAAAAAAATTTACACATTGGCCCAACACATTTAGTTTCAATAGTACGCCAAAAATTTTGGGCAATTAACGCAGCAAACACAGTTAAATCAATATGTCGTTCCTGTGTTACGTGTTTTAAGTTTAAGCCAATTATTTCTCAACAATTAATGGGTAATCTTCCTGAAGATCATGTTACGCCAGCAAAATCATTCAATACAACCGGCATAGACCTGTGTGGTCCTTTTAATATTAAAAATAGATCAATTCGCAAGAGTCCACCTCAAAAAATTTTTATTGCTCTTTTTATATGTTTCTCTACAAAAGCTATCCATTTTTGAAATAGTGTCAGATTTATCAGCTGACTCATTTATTAATTGCCTCAAACGTTTTTTAAACAGAAGAGGTAAATGCAGCACTATCTGTAGGACAGACAACGCCGGTAATTTCATAGGCTGCAATAATGAACTTAAACGTATGTTCAAATTATTCCAAGATACCACGCCCGATAATAAAATTATAAAATTTTGTGCCAATGAACAGTATAACTTTAGCCAATTTACGGATTCGATGTTACCCTCCCATAAACCACCAAATTTTGGTGGTTTATGGGAAAGCAACATCAAATCCGTAAAGCGTCATATCAAGAAACTTGCATCAAACACATTATTATCATATGAAGAGATGAACACACTGATTATCCAAATAAAAGGAATAATTAATTCCCGACCAATAACTCATATTTTTAATGATCCAAATGAACCTGAACCGCTAACACCAGGCCATTTTTTAACTGGTGGTTCCATAATATCACCACCTGAACCCTCATTACATGAAATACCTCAAAATAGGTTGGCAAATTGGCAACAAGTAACTCTATTAGTTCAACAAAGAGATATTCTGTTGAGTACCTTGACACACTGCAGCAAAAATCAAAATGGAAATTAAACTTGCCAAATATTGAAATAAATGATGTTGTTTTGCTATCTGATACTAATTTGCCTTCTACCAAATGGTTAATGGGAATTTTTGTTAAAGAGTACCTAGGCCAAGATAATAAAGTACGAGTTGTTGATGTTAAGACAAAATCCGGTATATTCAAACGAGCCATAACAAAACTGTCAAAAATTACCAATATCGAATGAATCAATGAATGAAGTCAATAATAAGTAATAGCTATGTATTAGCATAATTAGAATTAGGGAATTTTAACATAATATAACAATTAAGAATTTGGTTTATATACAGTCCACAAATAGTGAAAATTTATAATCTTATTAAAAATATTTAAACATTTCATATTATTTATACATTTTAATCATTTAATGAATTATGAATATTTTTAAATTAATCTATGAATGTAATCATAATTATTATTTGTTGTTAAAAGTTAAACCTTTCATGAGGGCCGCTATGGTGATTAATAAATATATCGTTGAAAAGATTCGTTTCGTTTTTGTTTTATTTAATCGAAGGATTTAATTTTGTGACTATTCCGGACAGTATCTACCAATCGTGGAATTTTGCTGGAGGGGCCTTGTATCATTTCTTTGGTCAGGTGGCTCATCAAGGCTCAATATCATCCCCGGGGATGTTGTGTCGTAAATCTGGAATGGGTACGAAGGGCCGAATTCCAAAGGGCCGAATGTCGAAGGGCCGAATGTCGAAGGGCCGAATGTCGAAGGGCCGAATGGGTCGAAGGGCCGAATGTGTCGAAGGGCCGAATGTCGAAGGGCCGAATGTCGAAGGGCCGAATGTGTCGAAGGGCCGAAAGTGTCAAAGGGCCGAATATCGAAGGGCCGAATAGGTCGAAGGGCCGAATGGGTCGAAGGGCCGAATGGGTCGAAGGGCCGAATTTTTTTTTTTTTGTTTTGTTTTTAGAAATATAATTTTTAAAATTTGTTGTTTTAAGGAATATTTGGTAATTTTTTTTTTGTCAAATATAAATTAATTTTTATGAATTTATGAATTTTATTATATTTGATCTTTGGATATTCTATCGACAAAAATATTGCATTAATTGAGGTTGTTTATATTTTGCGTTCCTTTCGGAATTATCAAGTGAAAAAATATTTGTACACAATAGGTATTTTACCAAAACCAAGTCTTATTATATCAATATAAATGGAATATATATATATGTAGGTATACACATATGTATTACTTTTGTAGTATAACCCGCTCGTATATAATAACAAAAAGCGAAGGTTATTTTTTTCTAATATGCGTACCAAATGTAAATAGATTTTAAATAAGAAAACGGAATTTTGTCATAAAATGTCATAAAAATTCAATTTACTTCTGTTCTTTAAACTGATGATAATATTCATTCTTTTCGAACGATGTTATTTTCTAGACCATTATATAGTTTATTGCTATTGTTTTAGAAAAAAGTGGAATTTGTCTTTTGGAACAGAGAATCGTAATTATCGGTCGGCTTTCTTTCAACCTCACTATACGAAAATGCATTATTTTGCTCTACACGATAAATACATAAAAAAAAGGGATGGAAAGATTTTTCAAGTGTGGATCTACAAAAAAGAGTTTTATTGATGTGTCCATGAACATAATCATAAATAAATAATGTTGTATTATGTGTTTTGGTTATTCTATATACCTATTTGCATCATGGACAAATATATCTAGAAAAAGAAAAGACAAGAGAAAGATAACAAAATATCTAGAAAAAGAAGAAAAGCTCAAGAAGAGAAACTAACTTCCGGAATTATAATTTTAAATAAAATTTATGTAATTATTACAATTTGTTTTTTATTAATTGAATCTGAACCATCTTGATGTAAGTAGATAAATGCCTACTCATATAAAAAATCAACTTAAAATAAGGGACATAGGAAAACTGACTTTGGTATGTAAATTTTGCATTACAACATATTGCAATTACAAAAAGTTGCAATTATAAAATATTGCAATATAAAATCTTGCATAACAATTTCCCGTACTATTTTTTCTTTATTCTGAGGAAAATAAATTGAAGAAAAATAACATCGAATAATTTAACTTGGAATTGTAGAGGCTAACGGCTTCGGTAACTCTCACGGGCACGCGGGAGGTCGCTGCGCTCCCCCCCCGCTTAGCCCTCCGAGGGGCTGTAGATTTGAGCTTCGGGGGACGTAGGAGCCGGGATCAGCAAACATGTCGCACTGCGTGCCGCACGTAGGAGCGGATTATATAGAATAAAAGGATTACCCAATTACATAATGTTGTAATTTATGACTGGATGAATGGAAAACATCAATAAAACTCTTTTTTGTATATCTACCCCTTAAAAATCTTTCCATCCCTTTGTTTGTTATGTGTTCGTCGTGTAGAGAACAAAAATACATCGTATAGTGAGATTGAAAGAAAGCCGACCGATAATTAGGATTCATTATTTACTTTTTTTTTTCTAAAACAATAGTAATAAACTATATAATGTTTTCGAAAATAACATCGTTGGTAAATGAAAGAATTTTTACGACATTTTATGACAAAATTCCTTTTTCTTATTTAAAATCTATTTACATTTGGTACGCATATTAGAAAAAAATAACCTTCGCCTTTTGTTATTATATACGAGCGGGTTATACTACAAAAGTAATACATATGTGTATACCTACATATATATTCCATTTATATTGATATAATAAGACTTGGTTTTGGTAAAATACCTATTATGTACAAATATTTTTTCACTTGATAATTCCGAAAGGAACGCAAAATATAAACAACCTCAATTAATGCAATATTTTTGTCGATAGAATATCCAAAGATGAAATATAATAAAATACATAAATTCATAAGAAATTAATTTTTATTTGACAAAAAAAAAATTACCAAATATTCCTTAAAACAACAAATTTTAAAAATTATATTTCTAAAAACAAAACAAAAAAAAAAAAAAAATTCGGCCCTTCGACCCATTCGGCCCTTCGACCCATTCGGCCCTTCGACCTATTCGGCCCTTCGACCCATTCGGCCCTTCGACCCATTCGGCCCTTCGACATTCGGCCCTTCGACATTCGGCCCTTCGACACATTCGGCCCTTCGACAAATTCGGCCCTTCGACATTCGGCCCTTCGACATTCGGCCCTTCGACACATTCGGCCCTTTGAAATTCGGCCCTTCGACATTCGGCCCATCGACATTCGGCCCTTTGATATCATTCCGTAAATCTAAAGCTGTAATATCTTGTTCAAAATCATCCCCATTAAAAAACAAACGAAATCAATCGATATTTTCTCAAAACAAGAATCGTATAAACAGGTTCCGCAGTACACAAACAACAATAACAACCACAACAGCATGTATGTATCTATGTATATTTATGTACATATTGGTTATTTTGAATGTGTGTGCAAAGGGTCAAATAACGGGATCTTTACGTTTGTGAATGAGATGGATATATGTCGAAATTACGGCATAAAACAAAATTTATATAGGCGCTTCCACGTCGCAGTTACTTTTGATGGTAAATTTATAAAGACACCCATCCAAACATAAATATGTATTGTTGATCTGAAATTTGTACATATATACAATCACACCGTTACTTTATGTGTACATAAACAGTATGGCCAGCAGCATTGCATTTTGTAAACTAAACAAAATATACCCGAATAATCACGTTCACTACACACTATAATTGAAACTATCACACACTATTCAATCTCACACTCTTTTTACTTTTGCTACCTTTGTAATCTTTAAGAGGTGAAATAAGCAAAAATAGTGCACACACACTTAAATCTATAATTAAAAATTATTTAATTATTAAATCTTAAATGCATACACATACATATATACACATATTACATATATAAAACCGACGCGATTAATTTAATTTAAATTTTTACACAAAGTCCAAGCAAATCATTTAATAAATATAAAGAAAAATTACACAAATCGTCATCAAACATATGTTTTCCAATACGTGTGATACGAAAATACCTGTTTCTAACTGTACTTAAGAGTACCGTTAATTTATTTTTGAGCACGTTTCATCACGTTCTCTTGTTCAAAATCATTTCACCTTAAACTATTTATTGCACTACACTTAAAACACAACACATCACATTAAAACTATTATTACAATACACACTATTACATATTACACTAAATGACAACACAACACCTAGTAACACCAATTTAATTTAATTTAATCCAATATTTAAACTTAAAAACTTAAAAATAAAAATTTAAATTCAAAATAATATAAATTTCACTTACGGAGACAGACTAAAACACGTCCATCTCCATCGAGCGTTCATCGCCCACCATGATGAAAGTTATTCAGAAGTTGACAGAAAATTTCGTTCAAAATACGTTAGAGAAAATGTTGTGACAAACCATGCTATTAAACTTACCATTGATAAATTTGAAGAAACTGGTTCAGTTCAAGATCAGACAAGCAGAATTTAATCAAGTGAAAGTATGGTGTCTCTGTTTATTTTTTATTAGACGTCATTTATTTAAACGATACATTGAAAAAGTTTAGTTGGCTGTAACAGAGCCTACTCTATAAATAAGAGCCTCCACATTGACTGTATTTTTTACTAAGCTTAAAATAAAATACATAAAATTTTTTCTTTACTATGAAACTATATGGGAAAACGATTGTTTTCATTTACATTTTTAGTCTATAAGAATTATGAGCTTTTACATTATTTTTATACGAAAATGTTCATAAAACATGTAATTTTATTTGATTGAAAAATCGAATCATGAAAATGTTTATTTCTTAGTGAAAATCCTCTTGCAATATAAACTATTGCTAAACTTTTATGGAATGTTGTTGTTGTAAAATACGTCATACCATAAAATTTATAAACAATTATAACCATCTCTTTTTAGTCTCCTTCTAAAAGCATTGCCACATGACAAAAATCTACCCGAATACAGATTCATATCATGTGGCAATGCTTTATTAATGGCTTTAGTTTAAACCATAGATGTCGCCTACAATTAAAAACATATAAAAAAAAATCAAATAGGTGATCGAACCGGTCGGATTCTAAAATCGGTCTGATTTTTGATTCGGTTAACCATATTTTTGGTGGTTTTTGTCTATAGTAATAACTAAATTGTAATAATAATTAATTTAATATAATTTTTTTTATAAATTTACTAAAATTAAACCATTGCTATGAAAGAAATTATGTTAATTTTACGTAAAAAGTTTTCTTTGAAATCGTTTACTCAGTTCGAATCCCTGTTGTTTTTATTTGTGTGTTAAGTGACATCTAGGAATGGGAATAATAAGTAAGAGCTATTTTATTTTATACACCGCTCTCAAATGTTATGACAATTCAAATATTCTAAACAAAAAGTTATTTTGAATGTGTCATTAGTTTTTTGGAATAAAAATCGATGCCAAATATTAATCATATTGTATTTATTTACAGCGGTGATTTAATTTAAATAATATTTCTAATACTTGAGAAATAAATAAGGCATTTATATTACAGTTAATGTTTCTTGGTTATGTGGTTTATTTGTGATGCATAACAATCTGGGTTGATTGTTGATTTGATTTTTTTGATTTCTTCTCGCTCAATGCATATTATTATAATTTTTTCTCTTTGACTCTCTTTGATTTATTTTAATTTTGGCTGTTCAACGTATTGTCTTTTTTTTACCATTGATTTTAGTTGTGATTTGTGAATAAGTGATGACGTCATTAAATAGATTATTCTCTTTTCAATACATATTGTTGTTGTTGTAGAACGTTTTTTAATTAATTTCCCTTATTTTCTTTTGATTATATCTGGAAAATGGGGAAGCTTGAGAATCTGTGCTTTAAATGAGTTAGTCATTGAGTTGTTTATTAGTGATTTCAGAAAAAATTATTTATCTACGTTTAATTTTTAATTCATATTTTTTCGTCAATCGAAATCGCGTTTTTTCATACAAACTCTATGAAAATAAATTATTTTTTAGTGTTTCTATGTCCTTTATTTTAAGTTCATTTTTTACATGCCGGCTCTATTCATATCAAGATGGTTCTGGCTGTAAGGACAACAATTGGATACTTTTAACGTCGTGACATCTATTTAAATATTGCATGGATTACTGGGTGCTACAAAAGTTTAGTTTGAAAAGTCTTCTGAGGCACACATTTAACCAGAATGCTGTTGTTATGAATTTTTTTTTATATTTTGGTTTAAATAAATCAATTATTACAAGAAAATGAAAACGATTTACTTAAACGATATTCATATACTCGTATGTTGAAATTGAAACATTTATGAAAGTATTTCAGAAATCATAATTAAGAGTTTGTAACGTTTTCATTTAAAAATTTGTCTTAGGAAAAAAAGTGATTTCCCATATGTTTTGTGTGTTTTACTATGAAAAGTTTCGTTTTGTCCTCGTTTCTAATTCCCTTATAAAAGCTCAGATTTTTTTAATTATGGCTCTATAAAATACAGGGTGCTCTGTATATTCTCGTTAAAACGGGCTACTATATTAAAATCAAGAAGGAACAAGTTTAATAAACAACATAGTAAAGCACAATGACTCTACTGTTGCTCACTCGACTGCTTCCCCCGTTATCCTACGCCCGTTACACACGTCGTTACACAGTTAAATATTGTGATAATCAGAGAATCATGTACCGTATAATTGACGTATAAACTTTCTCAAAAAATACTTGAGTGCGGAGCTCGTTTCAATTAATTAAAATTGGTTTTAACATTATTTAATCATTAAAAAAAAAAAAAAAAAAAAAAGTACCATGGTTGTTTTTAAAATGATATAATTGAATAATCGATTTATTTGTAATTATTATAATGGATATAACTAAACGATATACATAAACTCGAATATGTTAATTTTGTGTTTATAGTTAATTTTTAGTGCTATCTAGATAAAGTAACATCAGTATGTCGAATCTAAATTCGCTAAAATCGTTAATTGAATTTTTATCACATATCTTAATAGCGCCGATTATACCACATCTGAATAGACCTGGCAAATTAAAATTTATCATAATAATGTTACTCGTAATAAGCTTGGATCATTTCATTTATAATGGAATAAAATACGAGCTAAACGGCTTTAAACAAATAGTCGATATTTTATTACATATCTACCTAGCAGCAAGTGTTATAAATTTAAATGTTAACGTTTGGATATATTTTAAATCGTACGACCGACATCAAATGTTATTAAACAATTTATTCACTTTTAATCGATATATTATAGAACATTTTGGCATTCGGATACCCCTAAAAAATATTTTCCGACTACTTTATTGCAACGTAGCATACATTGGTTTATTAATTTTTGCTTTTGTATCGACGATGGTAGCGTTCCTCGTCACATGGTTTACAGCGTTAGAGTATAATTTGGCCAAAACAATGAGTATTCCATTTAGTGTAAAAATTATTTTAAATATTATTCTTTTAATATACAACTCGTTATATTTTTTATATATTATTATATTAATTAAAATCAACAATTTATATTTGAATGAGGTGAAAAATGTTTTTGTTAATTTAATTACAAAATTGAATGATGGTGAACATTTTAAAACTGACCTAACACAAAATATCAATCAAATACTAAATGTAAATAGTTTTTTGGTGCATAAAATAATTATGGAAATTATCATGATTTTTGGCCCAAATCTGATTTTTATGGTCCTAAACGATTTAATTTATGTTGTGCTTCTTTTGGTACTGATTTTTCATATTACAATTATTGCAAATACAGTTTATATAATTTTTTGTACCATAATATTCATATTAACCTCTATCTTATTATTCGGGTATACGAACTATCGGATTTTATTGTTAGTAAGTAGTTGTAATAATTTACATAGTTTTCAAGATGATTACAGACGAGCAATTAATCGACTTACGAATTATGATGGCAAGGATAAACAAGCAATATACTTGGTAAGAGTTTGCAGTATTATGCTATAATGTATGTAATAATAACACAAATTTATTTTTGTTGTTACAGATTGAAATGTTAAACTTCAAGTTGTTGCATACTGAAGTAAAATTTAGTGCCTGCGATTTATTTACAGTCGACTATAAACTGCTTTACGATGTACTCGAAAATTGTACAATTGAAATTAAACAGCGGAAAATAAAATTTTTCTTTAAAGTTACTTACAGGTGTGATACTGTATTTTGTAATTGCGCTACAATTTGCTGTGACAGAATTATAAACACAAGGATAAGACGTCTACAATTTGGGGGAATTTATATCTAATAAATATAATAATTATTTTATGTGTAATCTAACAATTAAAATTGGATACAAAATTGTTTATTATTGTGTGAGCATTTTTCTGGAATATGGCCCAATAGATTGGAACTTTGCGCTACAATACCGTTTGTAGTTTCAGTACTGAGGCGCGTGTCCGCCTCACACTATATTTTTCCGCTCTATCAGCAAATTCTCAGATAAGCTTCTTCACTCAAGATAAGCTTCTCAAGCACTCAAGATAAGCTTCTTATCTCGAGGATGATATACCATTTTCTTGACTTTATAACCTAAAGTTTAATGCGGATAATCGGTTAAAAATAGTTAAGTTATATTCTTGTTGACCATTTTCCAGAACTTTATCTAAAAATCATTTTAGAATGTCATTTCCAACACAGATGTCAAATTTCATCGTAATCGGTTTAGAAACAGGCAAGTTCCATCTGCCATCATACTTGGCCATTTTCCAGAACTTCATCTAGAAGTAGGCCATCCATATAATTTGCTAAAGGTTCAATTTGCAATGTAAAATGTTCAATTTGAAGTGTAAAACCTGTTATGATGATACAATGGTATAATGGTAAGATGGTATGACGGTTCGATGGTATGTTGGTATCTTGGTATGACGGTATATATCATGGTATGATTATGTGATATTACGATGATATAATGGTATGATGGTTTGGTATCTTGTATGATGTTGTGACGGTACGATGGTACGACGGTATAATGGTATGACGGTTGAATGGTACAACGATATCATGGCCTGGCAGTAATGGTGGTACGATGATACGAAGGTGGGATGTTACGATGGTATGATGGTGTGATGGTTCGACGTTACTATGGTACGTTATTATGTTTATATGATTATGATTATGATTGTACATTGCTATTATGGTATGATGGTGACTAGGGTTTGAGTTTAATTTGAGTTGGATTTGAATGAAAAGTTTGGTTAGGGATTAATTTGGGGTCGAGTTTAGGCTTTAGTGGAAGGTTAGATTGAGTTAAGTTCTTAGACGCATGCAGCTTGCGAATCAGGTTGATTTTGGGTTCGGGTTAACCACTAAGTTTCGAGTTGAGCAAACGGTTGAGATTTGGTTCGAGGTAAGTTGAGCTAAAGTTGAATTAGGGTTTAGTTAGCTTGCATTGGGGTTGAGTGAGATGATTTGGGATTAGGTTAAGGGTTGATTTTAAAGTTGATTTGAGGGTTGCGATGGTAGTTAATTTGGTAACTGCGATTGAGTTGAAGGCTTAGTTGTAAATTGAGTTTGAGGTTGAGCTAAAGTTTGACTTAAGAGATTCAGTTTTGGGATTGATTTGGGAGTTGAATTGACCGAAGTTCTGATCACCTCATGAAGTTGCAGCAATTTATATTTTATTTTTTATTATCTAGTCGCTTTAGGTAACGATGATGCCAGGTTTCATAATTGATCAAAAATACGTCATATTTTGAATTGATCGAATGTCGTGGATTTTTTTGATATTTTCGCTATTGCTAAACTTCCTTCCTTCCTTCCGCTGGCGCTCGGATTTAGCCGCCTCAATAATATTCCTCCAAATAGTTTGATCCGCCACAAGAGGATGCTAGACACGGTGACCGAGTGTGTTAAGGTTCCTGTCAAAGTCTCCCCTATAGGGGTAGGTGGTTCCCCTAAGAGGCCTTACTTTGACGATTTTATGAATCTGATGATGTCGACTTTATCGAGACCATTTCTGATCTCGTCATTCATTAGCATTCTGTAAGTGGCTCGCTCTTTAATAGGACCGAGAATTATTCTTATGGTATTATGCTCAGTTACAGCAACCTTTTGGATGTTTTGTGCTGTCAGCGCCCAAGACTTGAAACCAAAGGTGATAACTGGCCTTATCAGTGCTTTGCAGATGTCTCGGTAGTCTGCTGCGATCCTCGTTGAAACGTCCACAGAAACGGAGTTTTGCTCAGTGATCAGTGATCCCAGGTATTTTAACTCATTAACTTTTTCATATTGTGTATCTCCTAAAATAAGGCCTCCTCGATTCTGCCACCTCGCGCTGACCATCTAAGGTGAATTTGTTGGTCTATTAATGCAAATATCGTCAGTGTAGATTAATAACTGGGCTGATTAATAGTACAGGCAGTTGCGCTACGCCATATTAAGCTGACGAATGACACATTCCAATAATAGGTTGAAGAGTGTTTGAGCTATTGGGTCTTCTTGCCCGCTTGCCGTACTCCAGATATTATCTCGAAGGCATCCGAAATTCGGGCTTCTATTTGCACCTTACATATTGAGCCATCCATAAAAAGCTGACACATTGAAACCAATTTTGACGCTATGCCCAGGTAGGATAATACGTTCCATAGCGTATTCCTCTTAATGATGTCGTACGCGTGTTGGAAGTCTATGAATAGTCTGTGCACAGGGATATGTTATTTTCAAAGCGTTTATTCTCAGCACCATCCTCAGCGTAAAAGTTTGATCGGTCGCAGATCTATTTGGACGAAAACTACATTGATAATCACTCAAGATCCTCTCGCTATAAGTTGATAACTCTGCCGCGACTACGTTGACAAAACCCTTGTAGCGTGTGTTCAGTAAAGCTATACCGCGGTAGTTGTTGCACTTTAATTGATCTCCCATTTTATGAAGTGTACAGAGAAGAGCCGGCTTACACTCTACTGGAATATCTTCTCTAGTTACCAAATTGAGCATTTCGTTGCAGTTACCATCCTCACCGGATGTCTTGTAATTTTCCATCTACGATATCAACTTCCGCACTTCATCATATGCGTTGAAGCATTAGAGGTTTTTGCTCGGAAGGTGGTGCCTGCCTATTTAGAAGCGACGAGAAATAATTTTGCCAGATTTCGAGGAAGGTTTTAGTGTTCATTTTTAATTCACCGGATTCGTTGCGAATAGCGCTGCTACGTGGATGAAAGTTGGTAGCTATTTCTCTTATGCAACGATATCTATCTCGTAGACTAGAATTTTGGATGTAGTTCTTTGCGATAGATTTCGTTGTCTGAATAGCAACTTTCTCCCGATGCAACAAGTCATTATCGTCTAATTAGAGATTTTAGGCCTAGATGAATTTTGTCCTATGGTGGACCTTGTGGCATCGGTTACTACCGTTTTAGTGATGTCTCACTGTTTTTAACGGAGTCTGAAAGTGGTCTGAGTAACTTGGTGGTTCAATGCCGCAGTGTTCCAACTAGTGATGCGCTGGGAATGATGATTATATGTGGCAGATCAACGAAATTTTAATTCAGTAACCACCAGGAAATGGTCTGAATCGATGTAAGTTCCATCCAAAATGTCTTTTGGACAAGAGGTTGTCATTTTGCTTGACCGTTGTCACGTCGCTTGATTTTCATGTGACTTTGTGAATACGCTTATGTGGGAAATATATGCTGGCAACCACTAAGTTGTAGAGTAAAGCTAGCTCGATGGTGCGCGTCGTAGGATTTAAGGAGTTTGGGCCTATTGCGCTGCAATATGTACTGCTAGCACTGCCAATTTGAGCATCGAAATCGCTCAAAACAATTTTAATGTCTTGAAAGACGGTCTCCAGCGACTCTTCGGTGAGGGCATGAACATTCACAAATATGATGTTAAAATGACGTCCATAAAACCTGATTGTACAAATTCGATCGCTGAAAGTCAGTGACAAATTGACGAGATGACATCCGTGGCGAATCAAGAAATCAACGCCAAATTCATGTTTATCCATGTTATTGCTGTGACAAGGTCACAGCAATAACATGGATCAAGGTCGAGTTTATACGCAGATGCTTGTTCGAAGAGTTGATGAACGTTCCATGTTACAAATTTAAAATCGTTGATCTTATATCGTGTCCGAGTGTCCGAGGTCTTTGTTGTTAATCTAAAAATAGCATAGTCTCATGTTGAGATTTCGCAGCAAAATTTTTTTTACAGGTTGGGCTAACAGTTAGCTAATAGCCCCACACTTTAGCCTACTCTTTTAACAGAGTAGTTTCTAGTGGCCGCCACGAAGAGGCACTGTGAGCGTTTACCCAAGTTGTTTGCAGTTACGGCACATGAAGCGAATCTTGTGTTTATCCTCCTGCATACTTAGTAGCCTGACCACTCCCTTCTTTAGCTATTTCCAAACTTAGAATGAAATGTGGCAGCCCTCGTTTTGTGAGGACGCTGTTTCCTTTCTCATTTACACTTCTCTCTTGCTTGATGATATTTACAGCTGCCTTAATGTCTAATCCTAATGGCTACCAGCTTCAAGTCCTTGTCCGCGATTGATGTCATCAGAGCTTTGGCCGTGGGATAATCTTTAATATTAACTATGTTAATAGGTGGAGCCTGTTTTTGCTTTTTTTTAGTGTGAGTTGATAAGTTACTTGATGTTGATATTCTGGCAATAATTCTGTTTTCCCTTTCATTCTGAGATTGCTTTTCTTCATGATCCAAACAGATTCTCTTGCCACTTCTTTTGCTTCAGTAGCTTTCATATTTAATGTGACGGTTTTTCTTGGTTTTCTTACCGCTGGTGTCCACCGGCAATCAGATCCTGTTTCTCCTTCGGTCTGAGTGATATTCACTGGAAATTTTATTATTTTCATTGCCTGATTGGATTTACCATTTCAGGTTTTCATTCCCTCTCTCTGTAGTAAGGCAATTTCGTTCTCAGCTTTAAAACTAAATCTTCTAGGCTTTTTAACTGAGCATGAAGTATGCATTTTTTGATTTCATCGGTTGAGTTAGTTGTTGGAGAAGCAAAAATAAACTTAGTATATCCCATAGAACTCATTGGGCGGGCGATCTAGCGTTCCTGTTTATGATATTCCCCATGCTTATTCAACACAAACGTGGGGCACTTAACAACGGGCTAATTCACTCTTCACATGAACGTTGATTTTTTCACTGATGCACGTTACCGAACACAATTTATCATGATTAAATTTCAATATTTTATTTACGCACAAATAACTAGAAAACTGGTACACCGGTTAGAGCTTTAACGGTAATTTTCTTTTCTGTCAGATTGGCAATAATTAAAGCCCTTACTTATTTTATCTTCACTGGTTGTACACGGTTGTGTTCCATTGTTTCATCAATCTCTGTTTTTTGGATTATTTTCACCCAGCCTGCTTTCTGGGATACGTACAAGCAAAGCGGACAAGAAAACTTACTACCCATTCGTGCAATCACCGCAGATTATAGGTACAAACCAAATAAACGTAATAATTTCCCATCCAAAATGGCTTTTAAGGTAATCTCCTTTTAACACAATCAAACAATTTCCCAACATTTTAACATTTTCTCCCCCCCCCCCCCTCCCCCCCCCCCTCCCTCCCAAACAGTGCTGTGAAGTGGTTATTCGTTCGCATTTTGGATCAATAGTGACCGAACACGGAACCCATCTTGCTTTAAGCTTTTACCTATGCTAATGTCCATGCAAGATACTTTCTATACGTTCTTATGAAGGGTTTACTTACTTTTGATTTTGTCAATCATTTCTAGTGGTGTCACCTCTATTGGGTTCATCATCAGAAACACTTATACAAACACGTAAATTCACCGATTCAAAAATGGACATTTTCATATGATGGTATAGAGTGTAGACAACCTTTCAAATAGAGATAATGAATTGCATCACGAATTTGAAATTTATCCATTCTTCACAAAAGACAGAATACGTCAATATTGTTCCTAATGAAATGCAACTAAATTACAGATTGAGTGTTTTTTTTTTGGTTTTGTGTGATTAACCACCATCTATGTGTCAACACAGGAAACTTTTCGGGCCAAATGTGTCTGTAATATTTTAGCAGGGACACAAAATAATACACCTATAAGAATTAATACCGCACCATCTATAGTTGGTGAAACAAGTTTGATTGACATAATACAAAGCGGTAAATTTTATAAAAGCCACCTATTGTAAAGATTTAATAGTTTTAATTCGTGAAAAAGCTTTACATTCAAAAAATTTCGCAGATGCAGATGTCAAATCAAAAATTCGTTTTCTTTACACATAAAAAGTAAATTTAAACAAAAAATGTCATAAACCAATGCAAATGATTGGTTTTCTTATTTATGTAACCTTATTATAGTTATTTATTCACGCATCGACGATTTTACAGAAAAAATATGAAACTCGACATCTGCAAAAAAAAAGCAAACGAGGTTTTTTGGGTTTGTTTCTCGGGTTTCAATTGACTTTTTTAAGCAGATGACTATTTTTTCTCTTTTTGTCTTTGTACTTTTTCCTATGTTGTGTTTCAATTTTTTTGCAGACGTCGATTGTCGTTGAATGTAAATCAGTCTTAAAAGTAAAAATGATTCCATGAGTTCTCTTAAATTACATGGTAAAATTTAAACTAGTTCACTTAAAAAATAAACAATAAACAATTCCGAATGTATTATCATTGAAAATTTTTTTAGCAAGTTTAAATCGCTGCCAAATTGAAAAATTCATGCGTGTAAACATTTGTTTGCAATATTTATTAGGAAATGTGCGTTTGCTAAAAAAATTGTCAATTATATTAAATTCGAAATCGTTTACATATTTTACCATGTAATTTAAAACAAATCGGTGAATCATATTTACTCGTACGGGCAAAATCGCGATTCATGTGAAAAAGCCATTAGACAAAACAGATAGCTTTTGTGATTTGCCGAAGTTATTCCGATTACAATTATCGCAACCTATAATTTAGTCGTATGAAGTGACAATTCGGGACAATACATTCAATAGATTTTCCGAACATCAACAGAATAAAATTCGGTAATTACAATACGTTAGAGGTCTTAGAGATATATAGCTTCGGCCAGCCAAAACGTGTGTTTTTGGCACTTTTTTACTTGAAATAGTGTTAAGACCAAAAAGAGTTAGGACCAATCTGACAACGGGATCTTATTTAGCGTACCAAAATCTACGACTACAAAAACATTAGAAATATCAGAATCTGCAGATCATTTAGGTATAAGGAGAGTGACGTGTATTATGGGGGTGATTAATACACTTGCTAATGGTTATGTTGATACACGCTTATACAAATGAAACACAGTATGTACGTCTTTCTACTCGAGCGTTACAATAGAGAATGCTTTATTAATCCTTTTGACAGTACTATCATGTACTGTGATTCCACTAGGTGGGTTTACAATGCAACGTTGCTATTTAGTACAGCGGTGTTTAGTACACCCTAAAAGCATACATATCAGAGAGTTATTTAAGTTTTACATTTAGTTAAGAAATACAAATTATGCGTGCTTATGAAATTCTTGGATTATGCATAGTAAGAACTTATGAGACTGTGAACTTGTTAATACAAAAAGATTTCTTTTAATTTTTTTATGTTATATGATTTGCCATAGATTTTGAACGCTAAATACGAGCCCGTTGTCAAATTTGTCCTATCTCTAAAAAGCCTTCTCTAAGCCCTGTTGTGTATCCTTTAGGTTATCTAATACTAGGTTTAATTCGAGGAATCGGATTAACAACGAACGAACCCTATATGTCCGATATTCCTGGATCTGGGTCATTTCTTGTCGTAGTTGGTTTTGTGATGTTTGATGTGTTTCAGTGATGTTTGAATTATGTTTCACCATCTTAACCGTGTTGTCAATCAAGTTTGTTTGATTCCTTATTATTGACAATAGTTCGTGCTCGTTGTTATTGAACTTCTCAAACTGAGCATCATATTCACTGGCTTCACCATGAGTGAGAATTCCAAATTAGTTGTTCCATGTTCTTCTATTTGCGACGAAAGCATGTTATGCATCTTTGTATCATTTGTCGTACGGCTCGCCTGCCATCAATAATTCAATATTTTTGTCTCAGGATTGCCAGTGTCAGTTGTTTGCCACCATGTAGTGTGTTTTTATGGGTGTCCTCAATTATCCGTTGTGTAATTACGTTGGTTTTGCTTAGGATTATAGATTGTTTGCTGGCGACTGCCAGATTTGAGCTCTGAAGACATCCCATTACATGTAGCAGCCCTTGCTCATCCTGGAATGTATTTAGTGAAGCTAACTTACTGTCCTTATCTAGCCTTCGATTCTTGGCTATGCAGTGATTTCCCTTTCGAAGTCCTGCTCTTGGGTAAATTTTATGATTGTTCTTTCTGCAACCGGAAGTTCTTTCCCGGCTAGCCAGCCCTTGCTAACACTTTTTTGTCTGATTTTGTTGATAAATCGTAGACAATATGCGACTGTGCGCTTAATTCTGTTGTATGCAGAGACCTTGTTGAATAGCTCTGAGAATATGTTTGCTCCCTTTATCACCGTCATCAGCACTACCTTTTCTTCTAGCTCCGGTTGTAAGTTTAATGGTAAAACTGGAGTAACTTCCTCAGTATTCCATTGGAGTGGCATAGTTCTAAGGAAAGATGGTCCATACCACCGTAAGTTGTTGTAGATAAATTCACTGGGTGTTATACCACGCGAGGCAATATCGGCTGGATTTTCCTGAGATTTTACATGATGCCACCTTCTTGTTGGTAATAATTTCTTGATTGTCGAGGTGTCGGGTCACCTTTGTTCCAATATAGTGTTATGGTAGAGTCTGACCAAGCGTACGTGTTAATATCTTCAAGTTTCATGGTATCCCGTATGTGTTTTATCAATTTGGCCAATAATAAAGCTGCATTTAATTCAAGGTGAGGAATGGATATCCTTGCTTTTACTGGTGCAACCCGTGTTTTGGGAGCGAGCGTTTGGTGGGCTGGTTGTTGGTTACCTGTAGTCCGGTTATGTCGAATTCAAAAAAATCTTCTGTCAAGTTGTGTAGTATTCTCAACGTTTTTATGTATTTATTTAGCTTTATTTGAATGTATCCGTTAGCTTGTTGTTCGCCGGAAATATTTTGTAATATTTTGGGAGAGTTGTATGTCCATTTTCTTAGATGAAATCCACCCTGAGCTGTGAGCTCTTGTAGTTCTTGTAGCACCAGTAGAGCCTCCACAGTGTTGTCCGCGCCAGTGATTAGGTCATCAACATATAAGTCTGTCATAATGATTTCAGCCGCTACAGGATGTGTACTGGATCCATCCTTGGCAAGCTGAATTAACGTTCTTACAGCTATTACGTTATAGTCTTTAGTCCATATGCCTTCATGGGCTCGGATTGCTCCTTCCTCCACAGTATGAGGTAGTAGTCTTGATCTTCTATGTTAAGCCAAACTTGACGAAACATTTTCTCTATGTCGGCTGTAATGACGGTCTTGCGTTTTCTCCATCGTAGTAGTATGTCGGCTAAATCCTCTTGCAATTTGGGGCCATTCATCATAATGTCGTTTAGAAACCGAAGCTTGGTTGTTGTGCTGCCTGGTTTGATAACACCATGGTGAGATATGCAATATATTTTTTCGGCAGATTCATCTTCTGGTTTTTCCTAGTGTTAACTCCATGTGGTTTAGATCGATGAGTCTTTTGTAAATCTTTTCTCTATTTATAGAATTCTGGCTGAGGCTCTTCTCCGGGATTCTCCAAGTTTGAAGTGATTGTCCTTAAATGGAATTTTTACTGTATATCGTCCATCAGCATGCCGTTTCAATGTTGTTTGGAATGTCTTTTCAACCTGATTTTCTTCTTCCATGCGCCTTCTTTCCTCAGGAATGTTGCCAATCTCTACAAATAACTTCATTGTTACGATTCTTGTTCTTGCTTGGTTGTCCATCTTACTCAGGCTGCCGATTATGATCCATCCGAACTCTGTGTTTTGTGCCATTGGTTCTCGATGGTTACCCTTGATAATGCTGTTAGCTCAGGTATCGCCGAGTTAGCCTATTGAATATTAAAGCTTCGATACTCATTTCACAGTATTTACGGTTTTTGTAAGTAATGTTACAAGATTATTGTATACTGACTGTATAATTTACAATAGAAAAAAATTTAAAATAAATGTTTTTGAACTCTTGGTTCAAAAGGGAGCTTATTTACAGCAAATAATGCTACAACAAGATTTTGTGATAAGGTTCCAGCATTCGAAATTGTTTTTCGTGCTTATGCCGCTAGTGCTGTCTCGAATTATCAGAGGAAAATTACGAGTCCCAAGTCATTTAATTTGTGAACATCAAATTTAGGCTCTCTTTCAGTCTAAACCAATCGCAAGACCTGATTCCAAGAAGTTATTGAGTTTGCTTGATCATTTTTGATCACACTTTCTTTCACTAGAACCGCTTAAAATACCAGTAAATTGTTGAACCCGGAGGTGAAAAATAAATGGAATGATGCTTCCCCCCCCTCCCCCATCGATTGATAATATAAGTAATTTTCCTAGTTCAGGGGATCATCGGTTAAAACTCGTCGATCTAATCATTCATGAAACTCTTCGCTCATTGTTATCATATGTGACACTCAATTGTTCGATGTTTACAACTGCCTATTGACCAACTTCACAATTTCGTAAACCAAACCTGGATATTGTTACAATTGCTTACGGCCGGATCATATGGGTGCAATATACCTAGTGACACTTCGATGTAGGGACTGTTTTTCACAACATTATCATCATCCAAAGAGCAAGATTCCATACGTTCGAAATCTGAACCGCTCTCTGGTAATTCGAAACCAGGAAGCTCAATCATCAATATCTGTATGTTTGCAAAGAGAAGAATATAAACGACTGAAACCTTATGAGGTGGTCAGAACTTCGGTCCTGAAAATTAACTCAACTACCAAATCAATCCCCCACTGAACCTGCTAACTCAATCATCAGCTTAACCTTCACCTCAATTTAAAACTCAACCTCCAACTTAATCTTAACGTAATCCTATACGCAATCACTAAAACAATCGTGAACCCAACCCACAACTCAATTACTAATTCAACCCCAACTTTCAAATTTAACCACAAATCAACTCCTAAATAATTCTCCAATCCCCAATTCCCCCTCCGATGTTCAATATGAGTGAGTTTTCATTTCGTTCGTTGACCTGAAATGGGCCCTCGTATTGACATTATAACGGCCACTTACACAAATCGGTCTTCACGAAAACCTAAGTAGTTGGGTGACGAATACTATTTTTCCTTGACGGTAGGGTGGGACGTATCATAATGTTATTCAGCTCAACGATTAGCTGGGTTGGCTTACAAATGATGTTTTCATATCCACTCTCTATGCCGTGTATAACCCCAGTAGTTGGGAGGCTCGTGTCAAATCCTATCTCTCCGGGAACATAATGGCTGCTTTTAGTATTCGATGCCACATTTCGATGAATCCGATCTGGTCCTCTTTCTTTCGAAGTCTACTAGTTTTGAAAATTCGGCGAATAGTTCCGATTCGAATCGCGAACCTTGATCCATCGTTATGGATGATTGAACTCCGAAACTAGTGATCGAGTTATTAAATACCGCAACTGCAATGGTTTCGGCCTGTATATCGGTAACTGGGTCAGCTTCAATCCATCTTGTGAACCTGTCAATCAAGGTGACACAGTAACGCTGACCTTCAGTTTCCGGTAGTAGTCCGACTAAATTCAAATAGACCTCTCAACCTAAATTCAAATAGACCTCCTGTCGCGCCTGGGTATGCTAGACTGTGAATTAACTCATACATATTTCTGCGGAAATCCATTGGTTTGTCTGGCCGTAATTTTCCTGTGGATACCTCGCAACAGAACAACTTTGTTAGGTTAGGTTAAGTTGGAGTGGCTGCTTAGGCACACTTAGACCGATGACGGTCCATTGTGATACCACAGAATATATCTCCTTTACCTCTATTGGAACCATTTCGAGCTACTTATGTAGTGTAAGACGTCCCGCACTTTAATGTTTTCGAGATCCGAGAGGCAGTCCATCCTGAACTTACCCAAGTGTTTATGCCTTCTGAGTGCCAATGCTGGACACGAGCAAAGGAATTGGACCAACGTCTCTTCCTCCTCTTCGTCCAAGCAGCTTCTGCAGAAGTCATTTGCCTCCAGACCCAGTCGTCTTGCATGTTCTCCAAAAAGGCAGTGTCACGTGAGAATTCCTACGACCGTTCTTAATTCACGTCTGCGTAGGGATATTAATGCCCTAGTGCGCCCCAAGTCCAGCTTTGGCCAAGATTGTCTTGCAATTCTACAAGTGAGGGTGTTATACCACTTTTCCCCCGCTGAGAATAGCGCCTGCTTCCCAAGTGCTTGTCTCAGCGCTGTGATAGGCCTCCCCAGACTTGCCCTTTCCGGTTGCAGCTGGAGAGTCGCACCATGCCTAGCAAGTTTATCCGCCCTGCAGTTCCCCATGACGCCCGAGTGACCTGGGACCCAGATTACCTGGATATTGAAATGCACACCCATCTAATTTAGAGATGAGTGGCAACTCAATGCCACTCGTGACGCCAAAGGCACCGATTCTAACGACCGGATTGTCGCTTGTCTGTCCACATAGATTGCGATATCATCTGAGGATACCACATTATGCTTCAACCACGTCATGAGCTCCTCAATCGCTACAACTTCAGCTTGGTACACGCTGCAGTAAACAGGGAGACGAATAGAAATGTTTACATTGAATTTGTCACAGAATACTCCAGCTCCCACTTTGCCGTCTAGCTTGGAGCCATCTGTGAAGAATTGCAACGCTTCGATTTCCGATAACGGTCCATCCCTCCAGGATTTCCTTGAAGGGAAGGAGGTCCGAAATCGCTTCTCGAACCGTAGAGTAGGTTTGATGTAGTCAAGATTCGCCAGCCCATCCTTCAACGATCTAACGATAGTAGAGTGTCCTATAGTAAGACACCTCCCCTAAGAGACGGCTATAAGTCGTACAGCCGTATTTGCCGCCATCTGTTTGCCAAAAATATCGACCGGCAGAAAGTGCAACATAACCTCTAAGGCACTTGTCGGTGCCAACCTCAATGCCCCGCTAACAAGCATACAGGCCGTTCTTTGCACTCTCTCAATCCTACTTTTATAAGTTACCTTGTCCAGAGCTGGCCACCAAACACCCACCCCGTACATGACTACAGGTCTCACTACAGCGGTGTAGAGCCAGTGTACCAGCTCCGGCTTTAGACCCCATCTATGACCAATGGCGTTCCTACAGGAGTACAAAACTGTAGTAGCTTTGTTTATTCTCTCCAACATATTGGGCCTCCAACTAAGCTTACTGTCCAAGATAATGCCCAGATATCTAGCACTATCAGTAAAAGCAAGTCTCGTGCCATTTAAGGTAGGAGGGACAACTACCGGGATTTTGTATTTCTTAGTGAAGAGTACCAGCTCTGTCTTAGACGGGTTAATACCAAGTCCACATTTGCCAGCCCATTTCGTAACGATGGTAAGCGCATTCTGCATTACGTCTACAATCGTGCCCAGGAATTTCCCGGTAACAGCTAAAGCTACGTCATCTGCGTAAGCGATAACTTCAATACCCTCTCTCCCCAATTCTAGTAGTAACCCGTTTACCACAATGCTCCAGAGAAGAGGGGACAGAACCCCCTGCGGGGTTCCCCTAGCTACTCGCCTCTTGATGGTGGAGTCCCCCAACTTCGAGCTAACAATACTGATTCCCAGCATAAAATTGATTAACCTTATGAGAGAAACGTCCACCTCCAAAAATGACAATCCCTCCTTGATTGCCTCCGCTTTAACATTATTAAAGGCGCCTTCTATATCCAGGAAGACCACCAAACAGAATTCCTTCGAATTAATCGATTTGTCAATCGTACACACCAAGGCAGTGTCCACAGATCTACCCTTTGTGTACGCATGCTGAGACGGTGCCCACTTCCTGGCACCTATTTTATCTCTGATGTATACATCCAGCAGCCTTTCCAAGGTTTTCAAAAGAAAGGATGATAGAGTTATTGGTCTTAGGTCCTTAGGATAGACAAGTGAGCTTTTCCCCGCTTTCGGTATAAACACCACATTGACCTCCGTTCAGTAACTAGGAATATAGCCCAGCTTCAAACACCCTTTGAATATAGCTTTCAGGTAAGGAAGAATAATTACTGAGTTGTTTTGAAATTCCGCTGGTATAATTTGATCCGGACCAGCCGATTTAAATGGTTTAAAACCCCTCAGTGCCCATAGGATCCGTTTCCTGGTTACGATATCCTCTGTGAACACTGACAGTGATTCCTGATGGTCTCTATGCACCAACAGGTCTTCAAAGCTCCCTGGGAAGTGTGTCTCGAAGAGAAGCTCCAGAGATTCTCCACTAGAAGCTGTCCAAGATCCGTCCGGTTTTATCAAAAAACTGGGACTAGCTGTACTTTTGGAAAGAATCTTCGTAAGGCGGGAGGTTTCGGATACCTCTTCCATTTTATCACAGAAGATTCTCCAAGACCTCCTTTGTGC
Source organism: Tipula vernalis (assembly GCA_958295665.1). Taxonomy (NCBI): domain Eukaryota; kingdom Metazoa; phylum Arthropoda; class Insecta; order Diptera; family Tipulidae; genus Tipula; species Tipula vernalis. The sequence goes on along the minus strand of OY282560.1, from coordinate 78,157,281 downwards.
CTTTCTTAATTCTTTGTTATAAATTCCGAGATTCTCCCCATAGGAGTCCCAATCCTGAACCTCCCTATTTCTCGGTATTTTGCGTCTCGCTAACCCTCATACCCTCTGTAGAGGACTTGTCAGTGCCCCCCGTCTGGCCGGGCTGCCGACATCCTCCTCCATCGGTACACCAGCTCCTTCGCCTATGTGCTTCTCCTCATCTTCCAAGTGAATCCTTTCCAGACCCAGGTCGCCGGATTCACTCTCCCCGCCTACCCTCAGCTTCTCCCCCCGTGCTGCTGGTACCCCTTCAGGCCTGGGCGGGTTGCCACCATCCTCCGGGTGGCCTCCCGTACGCGCTTCCGCTTCATCCTTTTTATAAACGTTGAGAGTAATTGGCCCGAATCCGAAGTCAATTACTCCCTTCGTTTTATGAAGGAGGGCAAGAGACTCCTTATTTATTACCATAATTGATAATTTCCACCCCCCTTCGCCTCCTCCTGCTTGACGATCTTCCAATTTCCGGTCGGAAGATTCGGGATACTGGCCTGAATAATTTCCAAAGCCTCGTTAGGGCTAGCCGGTTCAGATGGCAGCCCGACACGTGCCCTCGACCTGCTGGGAATTTCCTCCCGGCTAACTGCCGCAAGCTTTGCGCAGCATTTCGCGAACATTTTTTCGCCGTTATGCTCCCATCTTCTTGACTTTCGTCAATTATGGCTAGCATCAACACATGCTCCCTCAGGACATCGCTGAACAGCTTTGTCCCTACGTTAGAGCTCGGCTTCGTGTCAGTCAGCAACTTGGCCCGCTTGGTCCCTCTCCGAGCTTCCGCAGCCCACAGTGCTCCTTGCCCAAGCTACTGATGTTCTTTGTTCTTCCGTGAGCTGCTCCTCGGGGGTCGCAACTCACTTCTCGAGAATTCGGAATGCCGAGCGGCGATTTCTGTACCGCCTTTTCGCCGGAGGATTGTCTCTCGTCCCACTCCCCTGTGCTGCGTTGGTACCGCTAGCTCCCGGGACTGGTCCCCTAGAGTCAACCACCTTTGCAACCTTAGAGGCCCCACCCGTCTGGTTCGAGGTACCTCCCTTTGCTGATACCGGCTTTTGAGGAGGATCGGTGCTCTTGGTTTTCTTGTTATTATATCCTTCCATTATGATTCCCACGAGTATCGGAGAAATAAAGGTCCGCCTGCGCAGAGATCCGTATACGCAGGTAAGGCTAATTACAACTGGAGGTCGCCAGATATCCAGAGGGCTCCGTTAGCGACTGGGCTTTGTTAAATGGACCCCAAGCCTAGTTGATCATCAGCACGGGTCGCTTAACACCTTAATCCAGCCCATTCGGCTCGCTAGCACCCCAACTTTGTTAAATTGAATACTATTGGGATCTCCTCGAATTTTAATGCTGAGAGTGTTCAATTATTCATCGGTCCATCTGCGACCGCGCTGTAATTGATAGCCTCAGGTAAACTAATGGTTTCTAACCGCGACAGTGCGTCAGCCACTACATTATCGCAAACCTAAATCTGTATGTGTTGAATGTTGGTGGTGAACTGTACAATGAAATCAATGTACCTAAACTACCTCGCGATGACTTTAATGAGTTCTATTTGAATACGAAGATCAGTGGTTTGTAGTTGGTATAGAAAGTGAAAATTCAACCCTCAATTAAATGTTCAAAACGTTTCACTGTTAAATGTGTTGCCAAAAGTTCTCTGTCATAACCGCTGTAGCGCTGTTTTGTCGTCGTTAATTTCACCGAGCAGAACTGCAAGAGGTTGCCATCTCTCGTCGATGTCATTACTCCACTGCTGGATGATCGCGTTGCCTTTTAAATATTCGTTTAGAACAAGTTACTAAAGCTTATGATTCCTAGAAATCGGCATAAATGGTTTACTGTTCTCGGATGAAGCATCTTTGTTATTTCCACCAAACGTCCTGGGCGCAGCTTGCTTCCTGCTGGTGATACCTCGTATTCTAGAAAATCTATTCCCCTCTTAGCGATTTCACCATGTTGATCACCAAACCAGTGTCGTTAATCTAGAGCAAATTATCTCCAAGCGCTTTATATGGGCATTCATTTCATAGATGTTACGAGCACGTCATCTAAATATACAAACAGAAGTCTAGCTTCTCAAAAATAGAGCGCATGAAATGATGGAATGTATTTCAAAAAGAGTAGAAATCTCCGTCTTTGCTTCCTCGATGCGGATTTGGTCATATGCGCAAGCCAAATCAATTGTTGCTTATTTATCAATTATTGGTAGTTCAGCTCCCAATAGTCTCCGCAGGCTCACTATTCACTGTTATTTTTTTAAATAAGATGCCCCACGGACTATCGAAATACCTGCAAATCCCATGGCGGTTCATGTATTATAATTCCTTTGATAGTGCGATTGATAGTTTCTCTGTACTTATAGTCGAGGCAATGAACTACTAAAAAGGCCAAAAGTTCGGAATTTTTTAGCACAGGACGGATCAGAATACGGTTTTTGCGTTCTCTTCCAAAAATTGTTTGTAAAAAATGTGGCTACTTTATACCTTATACAAACCGGAAATTGCATTGATGCAGCCAAAAATGCATTCAAAAAATGCATTTTTTGAGACGCCTTTTGGAAGATTTAATAACTTTGTAAATAAGAGTCAGAACTAGCCCAAATCGTGTACCAGGGGGTTTTTGAGGTCGCTGATCACGATTATGATGTTCAAATTGACCCACAGCCGACCTTGAGCTCAGGAACGCCGATGAACGTCATGTCCGTGGGGCTCTCCCAAAATTCACGCGGGGAAGGATAGAAACTCGGCGCCCGGGGTTTTTTAGGTCGCTGAATTCAAATATGGCATCGGCGAACACCCCACGGACACCTGGTGCGCCGGAACCTGTACGCGGACGTCATCTCCGAGAATTTTCCTGACAAGAGTGCCAAAAACAACCCGAAAATTATTGTGGGGGCGTTTTGTGGGGCGCTGAATCCGAATTTCATGTCGAAAACGACCCTTCGAACACCGGTTGCACCGGAACCTGGCTTTGAACGTCATATTCATGGCTTTTCCTGACCCAATCGAAAAACACGAACCGAAAATCGTTATGGGGGGTTTTTTGGGCCGCTTAATCCAAATTTCACGTCGAAAACTACCCTCCCAACACCTGGTGCACCGGAACTTTTATCTTGACATCGATGTCATTCCCATGAATGTCAACCAAACCTGATGTCTTAGAGACCGACGTCAATACGTATATTCGTGATCCTGAAAGGACAGTTTTGTTCTGGATGGAGGATTACTGATTCACAAAGTCAGATGGACAGTCGGACGAACATTCTCGGCGATTACGGAAAATTACATAAAGTATATTATGAACCATTACGGCCGACGTGCGATAGTTATTTTTGATGGTTACCAAACCCTCAGTACGAAAGAATCTGAAAGAAACCGTCGCCCTAATCGGGGAAGTTCAGCAGACGCCCGTTTTAGCGAAAATATGGCATTACAAATACAACAGGATAAACTTTTACAAAATAAAAATAATAAAAATAAGATGAAATGCTCCGGGCCAAACTGACCACAGTCGGGATAGTTTCAGACCAATGTGCAGCGGACGTTGATCCTACGATTGTAACGACAGCTCTGAAAGAATCCAGGGACGTTACAAAATATATATATATATATATATATATATATATATATATATATATATATATATATATATATATATATATATATATATGTATATATATATATATATATATATATATATATATATATAACGGTAGTCATAGTCGCCGAAGATATAGACGTTGCCGTAATATTGACCGCACTCTGCCCGGCAGATAATAAAATATTTCTACAGAAACCTCCAAGGCTCAAAAAACCGGAAGAAGTAGACTCTTCACTTAGCTTGTTTCATATGCCAGTAGTTGCGAATAATATTTTGTTGCTCCATGCAATAACGGGGTGCGATACCGTTTCAGCAACGTACTAGCAGGGTAAAACAAAATTTTTCAAGACCTTCCAGAAATTCACAGACCTTGAAGCTCATGCTGCGAAGTTCAAGGAAGCTGGTTTGTCAAGCGAAGAAATTTTTGAGAATGGGGCGCAGCTAATCCTGGCAATGTGCGGTGCTCAACTGTCATTCAGGAAGCCGAATGTTCCTGATGAGTATAAGCTAAAATGGGACCAGTTACTACAAAAGTACAGGTTCCAAATGTATCCAAAAATCGCTGTAAAGGGGAGAGTTAATTTAGGGAATATTCTCCCCACACTAGACGCCTTTCAACAACATCTAAAGAGGGTCTATTTTCAAGTGCAAGATTGGCTGCACGGAGACCAGGTGACCATGGACCCAACAGAATGGGGGTGGAGAAAGGAAGGCGACACACTGGTCCCTGTAGAAATGACACAAAAACCTGCGCCCAAGAATATTATGGAACTAATATTCTGTGGATGCGCAGGAGATTGTAATCTGATGTCCTGTAGTTGCAGGAAGCACGGCCTCCCTTGCAATCTTACCTATAAAATTTGTGAAGGCTGAACTTGCAACAATACTGACAGATATTCAATTGAAAACATTATTACAGCAGAGACAGAGGCCTTATATGAGGAAGATGATCTAGTTATGAATACGTCAATTGATGACGAAGAAAATGAACAGACTAGCGATGTGTCACTTGATAAAGAATTTGATATTTAGTTACGTATTTAAAAATTGAAGTTATTAATTAATGAGGTAAGGTAAAGTTACAGTTGGATTGTATTTGATTTGAGTTTAATAAAAAAATTTTAAACACCAATCACATAAATATTGACTTTCTATTCATTCTATTTCTTTCCTCCTCACATAATTTAACTAGAATCAACAATTCCACACAGCTATTGCAGTATTGACGTCGGTCTCTAAGACATTAGGTTTGGTTGACATTCATGTGAAAGACATCGATGTCAAGATAAAAGTTCCGGTGCACCAGGTGTTGGGGGGGGGGGGGGGAGGGTAGTTTTCGACGTGAAATTTGCATTAAGCGGCCCAAAAAACCCCCATCACGACTTTCGGTTCATATTTTCCAATTGTGTCAGGAAAAGCCACGGAGATGACGTTCAGGGCCAGGTTCCGGTGCACCCGGTGTTCGGAGGGTCGTTTTCGACATGAAATTTGGATTCAGCGCCTCACAAAACTCCCCCACAATGATTTTCGGGTTGTTTATGGCACTCTTGTCAGGAAAATTCTCGGAGATGACGTCCGCGTACAGGTTCCGGCGCACCAGGTGTCCGTGGGGTGTTCGCCGATGCCATATTTGAATTCAGCGACCTAAAAAAACCCCGGGCGCCGAGTTGCTCTCCTTCCCCGCGTGAATTTTGGGAGAGTCCCACGGACATGACGTTCATCGGCGTTCCTGAGCTCCAGGTCGGCTGTGGGTCAATTTGAACATCATAATCGTGATCAGCGACCTCAAAAACCCCCTGATACACGATTTGGGCCAGTTCTGACTCTTATTTACCTAATTATTAAATCTTCCAAAAGGCGTCTCAAAAAATGCATTTTTTGAATGCATTTTTGGCTGCATCAATGCAATTTCCGGTTGTATAAGGTGTAAAGTAGCCACATTTTTTACAAATAATTTTTGGAAGAGAACGCAAAAACCGCATTCTGATCCGTCCTGTACTAAAAAATTCCGAACTTTTTTAGTTCATTGCCTCGACTATTAACGGTCTTGGTCTCGTTGATGCTTAATCGGCTTTAGTGCCTGTTTTTCGTGTGTTATGGATTTGAATTTTTCCAGTAGAGTTGAAATACGAGCATCAACCATTGTGGAATCTAGCACCTGGACCTTGGATGTACTGTCAAGTATTTACTCGCTAAGACGCTCTGTCATTGTAAAAGTTCACTGTTACTGTCTTCTAAGCCCTAGGTCTAGTTTCAGTCGTCGGTTTCTGAAAGTTTTTAATTTAGAAACGTTTGCCGCGTTCAAATAGAATTTGGGGTTACTGCCTCCTTAAAACAAAAGTGGAAAAATTATAAACATGCGTTATTATCGTGTGATGATGAGGATTAGTGCTTCGTTGAAATGGTTTCTGTACCGGTTCTGTTTTGTCTGCGCCACGGTGTCCTGCACTCGATCAGCCAGTTCTGCTAGTTTTGCGGCAGGGAATGAATCTACTGTAGGTGCCAACATTTATTGGACATGAATCGGAAGGAGTTTAAGCCATATGGTCTTTACCAGTTGATCGGTAAAATCAGATCTACCGCTACGGCTTTCAATTTTTTAAGTAGCTGAGACCACTCTAAAAGGTTAACTCAATGTCCTGTAATTGTCGCTCAACCTGCGTTTTTCCAGATACACCTAATCGGTATACGATGGTTTTCTTCACGGGTCGATTTTCATAATGCTCACCTCGTTGCTAATGCGCTCGTTAAGTGCGCTGGAGAGGCGGTGGTACTTCGCAGATTCTTGAGTGATTCTGCCCAATGCAAATTGTGCCTCGATAACGTGGAACGACAGAGAAATGTGTAGTGAGTGGAGTAATTCTTATCGGTCCTGATAGACAACAGCTTCCTGACAACTAGTAGTAGCACGTATGCGTTACGTCAACTTGATAACTGAATTGGATGATAAAATGGGCGACCTTGATGTCGCTTCGGACTAAAAATTCAGTGCTAGATTTGCAAAAATCGCCAAAATTTACGATCTACTCGAACTAGTGGTGGGGGTCTTGAGAATCGCTAAACAAATCAATATGACAATTGAAACAGAATTGGGACCAATAGTATATCCAAGACATGTACCTACTTTTTGACATCTTTACTTGTTCACGTGGACGGGACCACGTAACATCCAAATATATGAGTTTGCGGTTATTTTTATATCGCACTTCAACATCCTGTAGCCGAGTCTCTGTTACTATCCTGCATTGGATTAAATGCCCATTTGGAAGACTCTCGATAACGGGAAATTGCGTGGGCAAGGAACATGTGATTCGATTGGTGGTTGTCTCCACCTTAGGCCATATCTTGAAACATTCCTATTACCAACACATGAGAAACTTCTCACCGGAACGAGTTTTCGCTTTATGCACCGTCCGGGTAGATTATGCCTGTAACAACTTTGTTCATTATCATATTCGCGGTAAGCCACCAACGAAGACAAATCTCTGCCTTTTCATTTCTTTCGTAACGAAAACAATACACCTGAAAATTCTGAACTAAGTATGCCGGCATTTGTGGGATATTTTAAACGTTGTGTGAGCACCACCCCGGCACTGATTTTTACTTTTGTCCTACTCAGAGTTGTAGAATTGCAAAAACTTTTGTACTCAGGCTTGATCAAGTCAGATCCACAGAATATTTTATTTAACCAATTTAACCACCAGAAGATTTTAGATCCACAAAATTATTTATTAGACCAATTTTACTTCCATCTAAGTCGTTCATAAAGATGTTTTGTCTACAATCCGCGATATAATTCTAAAATTTCTAATACGTTCATTTAACGCTCGGCTACGTCATTTGCAATCAAATAATTTCACAAAAATTGTTTAATCGATAATCAAAAAAGTCAAATCCTTTGTAACACGACTCCATCGTATAAAACTGTGTGAATTGTGTTCAAAGTACAGTGAAAAATAGAAAAATAAAATAAAATTGAACCATGGAGGTAATGGAAGAAGGAAATTTAATGGATCGTGTCCCTATATTGTTACAACGGGACCTCCAATATTATCAACAACATCAGACTGTGTTACAGGAAACCATTTGCCACGGTGTCGTTGGAGGAAAATTAGATTTTCCACGTACCGCGTCATTTGCATCGGTGAAAATCGTGCTATGGTGGGAAGATGAATACTATGCCGCTTACAAGAAAAACTCAGGCCTTTTGAATTATAATCAATTCGATGAAGATGGACAAGAAAAAACGACGGGAAATAATGTAAGTATACAATTTGTAATATGCATCGATTACATAAAATTTAGCTTGATAATTTTTTTTTTTGTAGGTAACCATCGCACCAATTATCGTAAAAACGTCAGACCCAGAAAAATTTGTTGGCCTTCTAACAAAATCGGCTGACAGCTTACTTGAACATTTACATACGCTCAGTCAAGAGGCTCTAGATCATGCCGATCTAACTGTACTTACGGCAACAATTGGAGCAGCTGCTTTAATCAAAAATGCACTGTCAATTTATCTGCAATGCAGCACAGTGACGGTATATCCGCCGAAAGGTGACGAAAAAGGTGGATCACTAAAAATGAGCTACAAACAGTATTCAGAAATGACTGAAGCATTGGCTGAACGATTGCTCGATTTGCATTGCCGTTTATTAACGCTGTACATAATACAAGATGCAGATTGTTTAAATTGGGAAGCACAACAATCATTTTTTGAATCAGAACGTGGTTCGTACACTATACAAATGTGGTGGCTATATATGCAAGGTACTAAACAGGATTTATGGGATTCGGTACCACCAAATATGGCACAACGAGTATTTTCGGGCATGCTCAATGAAACGTTAACGATATTAACGGTTCGTTATACACAAACAGTTCCGAGTAAAGAACGAAGTCCTTTACTATTGGTTGATATTTGTAATCTGCTCCTGTGTATAGCTGAATTATTGCCATTAATCGCAGAAAACGGTGAAGGTTATGTCGGCTTAAATATTGTGAATCAATCAAAAATTCTTCGTGACATTCATGCTAAGTGTCATGAATTATTTTGTTGCCTTCTGTTACGCGGCGTATCATTGGGCGTACTGTACAAATTTTTGCGCAAAGGTCATTCATCAATCGGAATGTTTAATTCGCGACAAGGTCTACCATCACCGTGGATTATATTTGCATTACCAAAATTATTTCCAATCTCACAAAATGCACACTGGGCTAGCCGCTGCACAGAATTTGGTGTTAGCACGGCTATTGCGCTCGAAGTTAAAGTGCTACTTGGAGCCCCACAACCGAATTGGTCACTTATGCTAAAAATATTATTAATGCGAGATGCCTATTTGTCATCGATAATATTCCATCATCTCATGAATAATTTACCGACACCGGAAAATTTTATGCCCAGCCTAAAACAACCGCTAATGAATCATGAACGTTTTTTTACGAAATGTGATGGATTTTTGTGCGGCAACGAGTGTAAAGAGATTGAGTCATGGACAAAGGAATTAAATGATCCAGTTGGGCAAACAAATTATCAAATTGTGCTCGCCTTATCCTATATCATAATGATGACCGGTAAAAGTTCAGATATTGATAATGTTTTAATATCGGCACTTGAGAAGACGAATATTAAAGATTGGGCGGCATGTTTAGATCGACGCCAAGTATGGAATCAAAAGCGACCACCATGGCTAGAAGCTATAATACATTTGATTTATCCAATTCTTGATCCAATCGTACATATGCTTGTGTCCGCGGTACGAGGCGGTGGCAGTATGTACCAAGCGATGTCCTTATCAATTAATTGTTTTTCAGAAATGTGGGACTGTGTACCAGATTGTTTGTACAATGTGGCCACATCATTGTCGGAAATCATTCCGGCCGATATTAAACCTCTAGGCGATGCTGTACTAATTCAATTACTATTTTGTTCATTGTACACAAAACTATTGGAAACGGCAGAACATTTTACGGTTTCCAATGAGGAAAAGGTTACAATTTGCCAGACTCTGGCCGAAGCGATTTGTGCAATAGACGAGGATAATAAACATACTGAACGGATAAAACTATTTTTAGACCAGACCCGTGATAGTCAGAGAAATTCAAATATACTGCAGATGGAAAATGATGAACCAGCCGGTTTAAGTTTTGTCAGCACAGCAAAGGTAAGCGTATTTTATTGTTCGTTATTGGCGGCGTTTTTTTTTTTTTTTGATTAATCAATGAATGCGGAATTTATTTAGATCGGCGATGTTGAAAATTTAAATCAACCATCACCTAGCACTCGATCCGGTGAGGAATATGATGTTGAAAATGCGGAATATATTTCCGATGTTTTAATTAGTGATGTGTTAACCACACAAGTTGGTAAACAATGTGTTAGAGTAAATAAAAGGCGGAATTTTTTGCTATGTTGTCCTAAATTATCCTTTTTTTCCAGATGATTTACAAATATTTAAAATGTAATATTGAATGGTTACTGCAAAAACTCGAGGTCAGTGATGTTGAAATAAATCCTTATCAACCATTGCCTGGACAAAATTTACAAGTTGAGCATCCATCACTACTCAAGCTAATGTTTCACATTGGCCATCAGACTTTCGATCAATTGTTAACGGGTGGCCTCAAAATAGATTACAATACATGGTTTCAGACGCCGCTATCGATGAGCCGAGAACGATCATGGCTTCAAATATCGCAACGATATGAATTTCAAGAGCGTGTACGTTTAACGATTCATGAAACGGTGATGGTGACGTACATTACATCAGAATTAAAGACATAAAACTTAAAAATTTGAAAGAGAATATTTTGTATAGTTACGTATGCATATGTCTATCCATATATGTATGTATACGATAATGACGCGATAAGATAACAAATTGGTTTAGCAAATAGATTTGAGTAACAAAAAAAATTTTTTTTTTTAGTCATACCTTAGAAACTAAACGTATTATTCATTGCTAATGTTTATAATAATTAAGCGAAATATACAATAGTTGTTAAAAAAATGTCGAATAATTTACAATTGTTAATAATTTTATTGATTTGCACGTAAGTTATAATTCTTTGGTTTATTTATTTGTGAAATTGTCTTGGGAGTGTCTTTGTCACAATTTCTTAAGTTTCTTTAGGTTATGTCAATTTTTTTTAGTGTGATTAGTATATTTTGATTTGTGTTATGTGTTTAGTAGACTTTTAATAAAATGTGCTAATTATTTATTGACAAAAGCAGTTTGATTCAGTTTAACCGGCGTTGAACTTAAATAGTTGGGAATTACCGCATTGGCTATGTTTATGCGTATAGATATGTGGGTAACTGGAGCAGGGAAACTTTCGAATTTAAGCTTGCAATTTCTCGTACCCTTAGAACCAAATTTGTACCAATTAGTGCTCATTGGAAAAAATTAGTGCTAGTCCAGGAGCCGAGAAAATGGAAAAAAAATTTCATATTCCTCCTGAAAGACGGTACAAAAAAAACAAAAGAGAACCAGATTTTCAGCGGAAACCAGAAAATATTAACCAATTAAATTAATATTTTTAGCTGGTAAATACAACGAAGAAATTGGTGCTTATCGCAAAAATATAAATTTTGATAATTTTCATTCATTAAATTGTAGGAAATGAAAATCCATCCGTACCCCTAAATGATACTATACGGAACCATCTAAACCACATTTTGCGTTCAATAATTTATAAATTGAATTATTTTTATTTTCGATATAAAATGTTTTGTAGTTGTGCTTATCACGAAAAAAAAATTTCGAATATTTTCATTGATAAACCAATGAAATATGAAAATTTATCAACACATTTTGGATCATCCAAGATACCTTGCTTATTCAATAAATTACGGTTAACGGCAGAAGGGAATCTTTCGAATTTAGGCTGAAACTTCTTATACCGTTAAAACCGGATTTGAGCTAATTAGAAAGTTTGTCGACATTGTTTGATCGATACATATATTTCGCTAATTTCGCATCTGTTCTATGCAGTAGCTAAAGCTTTTTACACCACCCACACATTGAAACGTTCCACAATAGTGTTTAGTATTGACATGAAAAATGTTTCAGCCCAAGAATTCGGCATATCAAGAAAGAGACACAACTGCGTTTATATAGCCGACATATACCATAATCTTATATGAGGTACAATCCTTTTGAAATCCCTCTCCTGTGGTATTCGAATGTGCCATTTGGTTGGTTAAAGTTTAAATTCATTCTGGTCAATTCTGGATTAGCACAAATTGAACCGCAACGTTTATTGGTTTCTAAAACATTTTATGTCAGAAATAGTGAAAATCAATAATTTTTTTGTTCAATTCAAAAACTATTGAACGTATAAAATACTAGGGCTCTCAATTTATAGTCGTTACTACAACGTAACTGTTTTCGTATTTATGTTCTTGTTTTCAAAACCCATCACTATAAATATTGTTAGAAAGTATCGAAATCACCAAGATAAATTCCAAATTTTTATTGCGATAAAATAAGAGGACTAGTTATACGGCTATAAATTCACGCATATTGGCCTTCGATACAGTTTCATTTAAGGGCTATTGATTGATTTTCATTTTTCATTGTTTTATATCAATAAAAATATTCGAAATTTATATTTTTGTGATAAGCACAAATTTCTTCAATGTGTTCACAAGATTTAAATCAATTATTTTTATTGTTCAATTTGGAAATTATTGAACGCAAAATGTGTCTTGGATGGATGGTTCCATATAGTATCATTTAGGGGTGCGGATTGATTTTCATTTTCCACAATTTAATGAATGAAAATTGTCAAAATTTATTTTTTTGCGATAAGCACAAATTTCTTCATTGTATTTACCAGCTTAATTGGTTAATCTTTTCTGGTTTCCGCTGAAAATCTGGTTCTGTTTTGGTTTTTTTGTACCGTCTTTCAGGAGGAATATAAAAATTCTTTTTCGATTTTCTCGGCTGCTGGACTAACACTAATTTTAACCACTGAGCACTAATTAGCACAAATTCGGTTCTAAATTTATGACAAATTTCAAGCCTAAATTCGAACGTTTCCCTGCTCCAGTCACCCACGTCGTATAGCATACTATACAAACTCCTGTCACGGTAAAATTACTTTAAGAACAAGAGGCGTAGCCGTTGTAAAATTTTGTGTTACGAATGTGGCTTGTTCTAAAAATGGTTTGGTTTTAGTGGGAAATATGTTGATGTACATACCTAATGTATTTTTGATTTGATAGACGTTTTCAAGGTTATTTCAAGGTCATTTAATTTTCTAAATGGAACTCAATGTTTCATTGTTACAGAAACTTGTTCTGCTTGATAAATGAAATATATTTAAACACAAATTAAAGAGAAAAAGTTGTTGCTAAAAAAATGGGCTAAACTAATTTTTGTTGTTGTAGATCATTTTTAAGAACCACTCATATTTGGAAAACTTTAAAATATGGTATTATAATTAGAATTCCAAAAAGAACTCTAACAAGTATAAGAGGAATTTACGTGATAAATAATAAATAGTTTTATGTGATGTTGTTTTAATAATCACAGTATGAAATTGACACAAATGACTTGTCATTGCTCTCATCGACTTTTTAGCATCAAATGGAGTTCTCTTAGCAAACTGTGTTACTACAAAATTTGGATAATCAGGGGATAAAGACCATACTATTATTTTGAGTGATATTACATTCATCACTTTGTAAAATTGGGCGAAATGATTCGACATTCGCTTTGTACTGCTGTGGCCTTCGTTATTAATTCAAAAGGAGTCCTCTCACTTTTTAACACAGTATCACTATAATTTTGGAGAATCAGGGTAAGGGCTCCATTTCATCGCTTTAACAGCTGCAATATTTCAGTAATTGATGATCCTTCTGACGTAAAAGAGGTAGCGCGTAGTTTTGATTATGAAACATTAATTAGTGAAAAGAAAAACTGTTAAAGAGACTTCTGGAAAAAATAGAAAACTTATTTGGAATAGGGTTATTTCTATTAACACCAAATTTAATCAGGTTATTAGAACAAAAGAGGTAATAAGAAAACCCTTGTGTCTTAAGCTTTGGCAGCATCAATTTCAATCAATGTACAACCACGGTTGCCTACGCACTACTGCAAATACGAACATCATAATATGAAATACAAATTCGAAATTACATCAAGCGAATTAACAATTTATAATATTAGAAAAGACATGCAGTATCATATGGAGATCTTAAGGAGTTTTATCAATTGAGAGGGCAGCGCAGAATCGACCTACAAGACAATCTTGAAAATCAAATGGCTCAAAACGTTGTATTAAAGTCCTACAGCTGTTTAGAAGTCCAGTTGTTAAAAAAAAGGTAAACCTTAGCATTTCGTGCATGGAAGTAATTTAAGGAAAGCCCGTTCTGAACGAAACAAAGTACATGACTGTTATGTACATGATCACACTTATTTACATACTTATTTGTACATGACCTATTTATATAAAGCCTATTCGTATTGTACATGGCCTATGAATCGGTATTGATACATAGCCTACGATTATGATATTTTTAATAATAAACTTCAGTCTTGTTCTCATACTTGAAGCTGGTGTTTCATTTACTGTATCGTAGTTACGATTCCAATATACAACATTTGGCGACGAGGATGGGATTAGCTGCGAGTGAAACAAAACATTTTCATACAGAAACGGAAATTTCATATCAGTTTAATAAGAGAAATCAAGTGAGAAAATAACGAAAATAATAAAGCGTGTTCGAGGTGTGGCAAAGTACATAACGGGGAAGAATGCCCAGCAATCAAGTCATGTTTCAAGTGCAAGCGAAGGGGTCATACAGCTAAAATGTGTCACGCAAATCGGTCGGTTCATCAGGTTGAAGATGAAATACCGGGTGATAAAAGTTCGGATGATGACGTGTTAGGGTATATTTATCAGATAAACGGTAATAAAACTAAACCGGTGTTTATAGTTTTATCGGTAAATAATATCGACCTTCGTTTTGAAGTGGATACTGGAGCCTGTGGAACCGTTATTTGTGCGTCGACGTTTCAGAAGATTTTTGGAGTGTTACCTCTACAGCCACATAATAGTTTGAAAACCGTGAGTGGAGAAACAATAGCGGTTGAGGGATTTACAGTAGTCAATGTAAATCATCGAAATAAAAATCATGCATTAGAATTGATTGTAGTCAAAACAGACAAACAATTTGTACCGTTATTGGGGCGTACTTGGTTAAGCGTACTCTTTCCCAAATGGGAACAACAATTCATGGTGAGCCACGTGGATGTGAAAAGCAAAGGCGACAATGACCTTCAAGTACTTGTAGACTCGTACAAGGTCAAATTTCCAAATGTGTTTTCAGAAGAAAATTTGTCAATTAAATTGCACAAAGCATCAATTGAATTGAAAGATAATTGGATGCCGGTGTTCTGCAAGCCGTATACTGTACCATATTCACTCCGATCAAAAGTGGAGGAGGAACTTCGAAAAATGCAAGCTAATGGTACAATATTCCCTGTACATACAAGTGAATGGGCCAGTCCAATTGTTACAACGTTGAAGAAAGACGGCCGTTTACGTATTTGTGTTGACTTTAAAACAACAGTTAATCGGGTTATAAATAACGATTCGTATCCATTACCACAATGTGATGACATTCTAGCTAGTTTAACGGAAGGTCAAAGATTTACAGTATTGGATTTGTCCGGAGCCTACCAGCAATTGGAGATTGATGAAAAGTCGAAACCATTATTTACAATCAACACGCATTTGGGATTGTTCCGTTTTAACCGTTTAACATATGGTATATCATCGGCTCCTGCTATTTTCCAGCGCATAATGGACCAAATTTTAAACGGAGTGCCTCGAACGTTTTGCTACTTAGATGACGTAATTATAACGGGTTGTACTATGGAAGAATGTGCTGCCAATACGGAAAAGGTCTTGGAGCGTCTTTCGAACTTTAACGTACGAGTAAATTTGAACAAGTGTTTATTCTATCAGCCTAGTGTGGAATATTTAGGTCATGTGATCAACAAAGACGGAGTGCAACCGTGCCCGAAGAAAGTGGTGGCTATCAAAGAAGCGCCAACACCTACCAACATCACCGAGTTGAAATCCTATTTAGGATTGGTCAACTATTATAGAAAATTTGCACCAATGCAAGCAGATGTGTTGACATCACTGTACCGTCTTACTCAAAAAGACGTAGATTTTATATGGGGTGCGGAAAGTCAGCAGGCGTTTGAGTTATCGAAAGCAATTATCTCCGAAAAAAGTTTATTGGTACATTATGACCCTACAAAGCAACTGTTCCTGTCATGTGACGCAAGTTCTACAGGTGTAGGAGCTGTCTTAAGCCAAATGTGCAACAAAGTGGAGCAGCCCGTAATATTTGCTTCAGCAACGTTGTCGGAAGCTGAGCGAAAGTATTCGCAACTGAACTTAAAAAAATTTAATAAATTTCTACTTGGCAGGTCCTTTGTAATTTATACTGATCATCAGCCTTTGATTAGTATTTTCAACCCACGGAAAGGCATTTCAATAACAGCTGCATCCAGGTTACATCGTTGGGCCATAATTTTATCGGCATATAACTACTCCATTAGTTATAAACGAGGCCGAGAAAATTCGGTAGCTGACGAGTTGTCGCGTTTAGCGCTGCCATCTACACAAAGTATCGACATTACATCTAGTCTTATCAATCTGTTAATGGATTGTGAGGAATTGCCAATATCAGCGGAAGATGTTGCTAAAAACACTAATTTGGAATCATTAATGTCGAGACTAGTAACAACAATAACTAATGGTTGGTCTAATTCTTGCGAAGACCCTCATTGGAAACCATATTTTGTTCGACGTTTCGAATTGACGGTAGAAAAAGGATGTATTGTTTGGGGTAACCGAGTTGTCATACCGACTGCTCTAAGACATCATGTATTGAAACTTCTACACGAAAACCACCCTGGCATGGTCAAGATGAAACTATTGGCTAGGTCTACGCTATGGTGGCCAGGTCTAAATCAAGAAATCGAGGAATTGGTGCGTGAATGTGAGCCGTGCCAACGCTTCCAAACAAACAACAAAATGGACGAAACATACTTAGGCTGGCCAAAATTACAACGTCCTTGGACCAGACTACACGCCGATTTCTTCTACTTCAATGATACTACGTTTCTTTTACTGATCGACTCAACATCAAAGTGGATTGATTTGCACATAATGGAAGCAACAGCAGCAGTGGATGTTATTGATAAATTGAGACAATCCTTTAGCTATTTTGGTATACCACATCAGTTAGTAACGGACAATGGTCCGCCGTTTTCGTCCGAACGATTTTTAAAGTTTTTAAGGTGTAATGGAATTGAGACAATGAAGAGTCCACCATATTTACCACAAGCTAACGGAATGATAGAACGAGCGGTTCAGACAGTAAAGCAAAACTTCAAGAAGTCATGGGGAGATTTAAAATCAACTAAAGCCGATTTGAAGAAACACGTTCAGAGTTTCTTGTTTACATACCGCACCACACCGACACCGAGTACTTCAAAAAGTCCGGCGGAATTTCTACTTAAGTATTTGCCTAGAACGTTATTAAGTCAATTGCGACCGAATTACGGAGATTCACAGATTATATCCGGCCCGACAAATTTGACGTTTCCCTCAAAAATATTCGAATCTAAAGACCCCGTGTGGGTAAAGCTTAACAAACCATTTTGGGAGTCCGCTACAGTCGAGAAGCCTATCAGTTGGAATCGATATATCATCACGTACGAAGGCAAACTGAGAATAGTACACCAACGACAATTACGGCCACGTGTTTTGCCTGGTGGAACGGGTAACTATTTACAGCCGTCTTCTATGAATTCATCTACAGTACTACACCCCTCAGAGGAGAATGAAAATACAACATCGCAATTGCAACAACCAACCAGTACCAGAAAATCTATACTACCAACTGAAAATTACGCAGTCAACGGAGAAGACAATCCGTCTCTAAGCAATCACGAAGTGGAACTACGACGTTCAGCCAGAATACGAAGACCTCCTGAAAGATTGCACTATTAAACGGTTTTGTTTAAATTTAAGCCTTAAAATTTTGTATAATTATTAAATTTTGAAACTGAATTTTTATTAGAAGAAGGAAAATGTTATGTACATGATCACACTTATTTACATACTTATTTGTACATGACCTATTTATATAAAGCCTATTCGTATTGTACATGGCCATGAATCGGTATTGATACATAGCCTACGATTATGATATTTTTAATAATAAACTTCAGTCTTGTTCTCATACTTGAAGCTGGTGTTTTATTTACTGTATCGTAGTTACGATTCCAATATACAACAATGACCTTGTCTAGGATATACATTACAGTGCCGGTTCAAATTGGAAACTAAACTTTTTAAACCTTTTAAATTGTCCATAGACAACAATCCCAAAGCAGAACGCTATATGTTTTCGGTAAGCGATCCATTGGCCGTAACACTCTTAAAACAAATTACTTTACATCTAATTAACACTCAAAAAGAAGCAGTTGTCCATGTAGATGCAACAGGTAGCGTAGTTCGGAATCTAAGGCGTTGTCCATTTCCAATAGCTGAATATACGAGTATAACCAGTTAACATGATGTATCTTCACTTAGTCATTTTTTTTCTAAATGTCAATTCCCAGATTTTAAGGCCAGTACCAAAAATTAAATGTCCGCTATATTTTGTTTCCGATTTTTCAATTGTTTTAATTAACTCATTTTTGAATCAATTTAATTTAATGGACGTTCATAGATATTTAGAAAACATACAATGCATTTTTTTTAGATAGAGGAAAGCCAATAGATCAAATTAAAACAAATATACTTACCTATTTGTTGCTCTCATTTTATTGCCATAATTGTTCGTCAAATAAAAGCAAACTTAACAAATGCTGTAAAGACCGTAAATATTTGATTTTAGTGCTGATAAATTTGACACTCGATTCCGATGATCTCATTAGCGTTGATTCGTTGTTTTCAATATTTTGCAATATTTTTTGTTTGGAGTATAATGCTTGACATAATCGCAAATCGGTTATATAATACTACCGACATTAAACAGGATTTGGATGACAAATTTAATTTTAATGTTCTTGAGTTGGAATCTGATCTTGAGGAGACCAATGACAAATCATTGGGGACAATTTTACAGAGCGATGAATATCACGTTTCACTCAAAATTGCATATGGCCTTATAGTTTTTAAGGAAATGGAGCCCTTATCCCCTGATTCTCCTAGTGGTAGTGACATAGTCTACTGAGAGAACTCCATGTGAATTAAAACCGTTAACGAGATAAATGACAAATTATTAACGACAATTTCACAAAGCAATGAATGTCAAGTTTCATCAGAATTGCATATGGACATCTAGGTTTTACGGAAATAGAGCCTTTATCCCCTGATTCACGAAAAGATAGTGATACTTTTAACTGAGAAGACTTCTTTTAAATTAATAACGAAGGCCACAGCAGTACAAAGCGAATAACTAATCATTTAGCCGAATTTTACAAATGATGAATGTAATATCACTAAAAATCGTCATGTAATGGTCATATAACTTTATAATGAAATGGAGCCTTTATCCCTGATCATCCAAATTTTGTAGTAACACAGTTTGCTAAGAGCACTCCATTTGAACTAAAAAGTCGATGAGAGCAATGACAAATCATTTGTGTTATATTTGTTAGAGTTCTTTTTGGAATTCTAATTATAATACCATATTTGGTTTAGCAGAGTTTTCAAAATAAGAGTGGTTCTTAAAAATTATCTACAACAACAAAAATTAGTTTAGCAGAGCTTTAGCATATATTTCAAACGCATTCAGAGAAAACTTTTATTTTCCCCAAAAAATTGGAAAGCTTCAGTCGAAAAATCGAACCTTTTCGAACTCAATGTAAATAATGAATTTGGTGGCTCATAACTGTATACATAAAGGGCAAATCATTAATGTTTTTGAACCTGGAAATTACCTCAAATAAGTATCACTATCTTGTGAAAATGTCATGTAATTTGCGCATTTGGTTGGCGCACACGATACAAACGCGGTCGGCAAGCTGCGATCGAAGGTTTTCAATTTGGATTTAACACTGATTTCGGCAGTCCATAACTTTGAAACTGAAAGGCAGATCTCTGCATTTTTGCGGGAGTTAGTTTCAACTATTATAAGTGTATAGTGCCATTTTCATGTTAAAAGTGCGACCAACTAACTTGCACAAAAAATTGAATTGTTTTTAATTTTGGCAAAAATCAACACCCAGGTATAGATCTGTATGCCCATTGGACAAAAATAATGCTACCCGTTCGAATAACGCTTTTGTTTGCCCAAAAAAATTAGAAACAATCGGTCGAGAATCGTGCTCGGGTAAAATATGCGGAGGATATTTTGTTTCTATACAATGAGGTACACCGTATATTGTATCATTTACGCCATATTTTTCGACTGTTATCTCTATAAAATCTCACAGTAAACTTCCGAAATATTTCCATTTGACGATACGAATGTTACAGAATCTATAAGTTTTTGATTTTTAATGTCGTTTAATAATCCATAATGTTTTAAGAAATCAACGCCAATTATTAATGTGCCAGGTTATAACGGTACTAAGGTTATGCGAACTACCTTGGTACTATATGTTTTAATTTCTGACTGATTAGCAGATAACAAAAAATTTTAGAGAAGAATTATGCTTAATGATAAACTTAATCAAAAAGAATTAATGGGCTCCATAATTAATCAAAAAATGTTGTGCCGATTGGTGATCGTAAATCAAGAAACGAATTGAGTTTACATATTCCTCCGTGTATCCGCCGATTCACGGTGTCTTTCGTTGCTTACCATGTCAGTTGGAAAAGTTCTTTTTACGCCATAATTACAAGTTTTACGACATTTACGTAAAATACATACCATAATGATGGTAATAACAAAATCCGTTTGGCGTGAACGTGTCCGATTATCGCGTTGGGCTAATTTATCGTATTCTGTATCGTCTTGATTGGTTTTGGGGCTAAAACTGTTAGGACTTGATTGGATAACGTTAAACATTTTCTTGGTATTATACGATTTTACCTTCCAAATTTAATCTGCGATTTGATATTGTTTTTCGATCCATTCGTTATTAGACCATGCCGCCAAAAATGGTTGTAAATAAGTTGGTAAATTCTGTTTAATCTTCTATAAAAAACAGATTGTTTATCATCACCTACCGGAAAGAAGTTGCTTCAAACGTAGCTCTGAGGATGATATGTTCCTTTTTATCAATTCACTTTTGGGAATAGTGAATTTTTGCTGCGTATGATATCTGAAACAATATCCAGAATTTCTTCACACAGATTTGATAAAATTATATCGACTTGCTAACTGGCTGGCAGCACGAATAACAATTCTATGGCTGTCTAATGGCATAAGATCAATCACATTTTTGAACATCCGAATTAAATTATTGTTGTCATATGTAACATTTTTGTGCAACGACTCAACAATATGCCTTCTGATTCCAGTGGAGATTTGGCAGCGTGCGTTCAATAGGTCATTTTCATCTCAGATGAATTAGATTTGGAGAAATTTATGGTTATTGCTGGGAAAAGAAAGCAAAGAGCCGACTCTGTGGTAAATTTGCCAAACAGGAATTCTAATTTCTGATATTTTTGAGAAAATGGTTTTTTTAATCATCAGTAATTCCATTTAACAAACTTTTCAGTAGTTAATTTGTCTGCTCAAGTTCAGATAGCTTCACTTTTCCGCTCGCGCAGCACATTCCCGAGGTTTCTCCTTTAAATTTCATTGCTGTGCAGTGTGGACAAACTTTGTCCATTTTTCCGATTTGAACGAACTTATGTACATGAGGTGTTGCATACGTCTTCGCTGTTCATCTAATTATTCTTGGCTGTCTTGAGACGATTGTGCTGCTCTTATTCTTCTCGATTAAACTCTGCTGATTCTTCTTCTCGTTCTTGAGAAGTTCTGACTCTAACACGTTCATTATCGTCTAAACGTTATTGATCAATGCGGTTTGATCTCCTTTGACGTTCTGTGATTGCATGTCGAGAACGGCGGAGTATGTTCGAACGTGGACGAGGTATTATAAATGTTCACACACAATTTGAATTAAAATAGCTCGGGTACCGATTAAGGATGCTAATTAAATACGGCTCGAAGGACCATATGTTTTTACCTTTGTATGTATATGTTTTTGTTTCGCTCTAAATGTTTGTAAAAATATTCACTTTTTATATTAATCACACTAAATGTTCATGATACTATAATCAATTTGATTATAAATTGATCTCACCAATCGTCCCAAATAAGTTTTGATGTAATTGTCTCGCTATGATAATCGCTTTATGTTTGTTGTCCTGATCGCACTCGCCAAGTCACCAAAACAATAGATTGATGACTTTAATTTTTCATGTCAAATCAAGTTATATCCTATATTTGGTACTTTCCCTTTAGTAATTCAGCAAAATTGCTCAATTTAATTTACATTAATAGGAAATAAGCCGATTTGAATATTTTACTGAATATATTGTTAGGTTTTTGCCTTGTCAAATAAGGTTCGTATCACTGGATTGTGAATAATACAAAATCAATTTAATTTATCTCCAACGAATTTATTTATTTCACAAAATTTATTACAACACAGTTTATTAATAAAAATTCACAAAATCACTTTATATAAATTATTCTCAAATTTTTACTGTACACTTATAATTTTTATTTCCACAAAAACACTTTTTAATTCCTTTTTAATCTTTACTCTATCGCTTACCAAATATTACTAATCCAATTCGACTTCGTTCGCCTTTTTGTATACACAAAACAAACTTCTAGAAAGCTCATGACTTTTCCAGTTAGAATAGCGTAGAAACATTACGTAACAATTTTTATCATGGAAAATTCCATTTTAGTACAGTTAAACATTGAGCTATTCATTTAACTCCTTCTATTACACACTAGGTGTCACCGTCACAATATTGTAAATTTTTATTAAGGCCGGTATTCACGCACAATTAAATTGCGCAATATACTTGTGTGACGTCAGAACATTGCACATATACTCAAATTGTATTCAAGATTTTTGAATTTTATTGTGCAATATTGACGCGCAATTTAATTGTACTCGTACGTGAATACCGGGCCTTTATAAGATAATTTAACATTAGCCTAGATAGATTAGAATTAATTAGGCTGAATATTGATTTCTGGTTATTTTACCGATTATGCGCTCAAATTAAAGTCAGCGCTGAGTAAACTAATAACAGTTTAACACAAATTATTCAGCTCAAATATTCTCTAAACAAAAAAATCTTGAAATTTAAATTCAAACTTTGAGTATATGTATATAAAAGATCCAAATTAGCACTGTAAATAACCATCGAAACAAAGTTGGGGATTTACCGGTATACTCACATTTACCGTAACATACATATTGTTACGTTTTTGCCTTCTCAATCAAGGTTCGTATCACTCGATTGTGAATAAAACACAACGCTTCAGTTAACACAAACGAATTTATTTATTTAACGCCAAAAATTAATTCAACAGATTTTATTTACAATAATTCACAAAATCACTTTTTATTATTTTCGCAAAATTTTACTGTTCACTTATAATTTTTAAATCTTACTAATTCACTTTTTAAATCTCTTTTAATTCATTTTTTAATCCTTATAATTTCGCTTACCAAAAACTAATCATCAAATTCGACTGCGTTGGCCTTTTTATATACAGAAACCAATCTTCTAGAAATTTCATGACTTTTCCAGTAAGAATAGTCTAGAAACATTTAGCACAGTTTTATCATGGAAAATTCAATTTTAGTACAGTAAAACATTGAGCTGTTAATTTAACTTATTCTATTACACCCTAGGTGTCACCGTAACAGTATGGTAAGTGTTATGGATAACATGCTTGCTGGTTGTTACTGGTAACGAGTCTGATGAACCTTATTGGAGATATGTAATGTGGTTGTTATTGGTCATATTTCTTGGAGTTTGGACATATCACAGGTTTAGTAGTTTTGTCGGTAACAGGTTTGATGGTTGTTAAAGGGATATATGTACGGTAGGTTTTATGGATAAAATGATTCCTGGTTGCTATTGGTAACTATTCTGATCAATGTTATTGATGACATGTCATGTGGGTATAATTTATAACGTATCTTGCAGTTGTGACATGGAGGGGGGTAATAGGGTGTAATAGAATAAGTTAAATTAATAGCTCAAAATGGAATGGAATTTTCCGTGATAAAACTGTGCTAAATGTTTCTACACTATTCTTACTCGAAAAGTCATGAACTTTCTAGAAGTTTGGTTTGTATATATTGTATAAGAATGCGAAGAAGGTCGAATTGGATTGAATAGTATTTGGTAAGCGATAGTGTGAAGATTAAAAAGGAATTAAAAAGTGATTTAAAAAGTGTTTTAGTGCGATAAATAAATTATAAGAGATCGATAAGCGGTTTTGTGGATTATTGTAAATAAATTCGTTGGTGATAAAATTTAAGTGATTTATTTTATTCACAATCCAGTGATTCGAACCTTGATTGACACGGCAAAAACGTAACAATTGGTGGCAGCAAAGGAATTGTGAATAATAAAACAAAGAAAATGATTCTCCACGAATCAAAAGTTCCAGAATTAAAGAAGGAACTTGAGAAACGGAGTTTGTCCACTGATGGTGGTAAAGGGGATTAACAAGCGCGACTACATAACGGCATGGAGAAAGTAGGGTTAAACGCTGACCATTATGATTTTGGCGTGGAAGTAACGGATGCGGCAACCGTAGAGATGACAGATGGTGAAACAAAAACTTTGGTCGAAACAACACAATTACTATCTGGAAGTTTCGATTTGTCGCAGTTGATGGCTGCTATTGAGAAAATTGAGCAGTCAAATGAGCGACAGTTGGAAACAAAAAACCAGTCAATACAAGAAATGAAACAATATCGACCGAGCTCCGACGAAGTTTGTTCCATTATCAGAGTAGATCTGCTGACACAGGCCTCTGCGAGCAATAAATCTTTTGAATGCTTCTAGAAAAGTGATTGATATCTGATCGCTTACAATCTCCAAGTGTATTGCTTTGGTTGAAAAGCATACAAATACTGCTATACACATATGTATATATATCCTTTGTAGACTTTCGTACCTCTACCCTTTGACATTCTCACTTGAATTTGGCCTGCGAAATCTATGCCAGTGTTTGTGAAAGAACGAGAGGGGACTATCCTTTCTTTTGGTAAACCTGCATAATAGTAATAGCCTTGAAGCGATTTACAGAGACCCTTTCTATTAGCTGCCCAAACGGGTTAGACCTATATTGTCATTGAACGAATCATATTGTGGCCAGTTTTGACTAGTAAATTTAAGCCATAAAGGACCAATCCACCATAAACTGTGTTTCTTCGTTGAAGTGACGAAGTTTTTGTATTTGTGAGGATACCCTCGAATCTGTGATAGAGCAATCGTGGAATCGGTAAAGAACTTCACCTCTAATTTTGGTACCTGTAATGCTTCACTGACTTTTCCCATCAATTTTACTAGTTCAAGTCGTGGTATGACAAGATAGTTTTAATGGTTGCTACCTTAGTTTTAGATGGAAGTAGTGTCACCTGAATTTTTCCATCTAGACTCACGATTCTGGTATAGAAGACTGACTGATGATGTCTTATCAAAGTAGACCCATCTGGGTATACTTATCCCTTCTAAAAAGGGTAGACAATTTTTTAATTTTTGAATTGATAGAGTTGCTGCATCATTAGTTTAGTTACTGCAGCAACTAGTGCTAGCCATCCTAGAGGGTCAAAAAGTTTTCCACTGTCCGAAAGCATGTTCCGGTTGATAGAGTTCTTGCTTTTTGAAATCGGAGATGAAATGTGAAATTCGTAGCTGACTATCACTGGATTCCAATATAGACCAAGAGTTTTAACTGTGTTCATCAATTTTGAATTTAAAAATCCCATTATTCCACAGTTCTTTTGGTACGGCCAGGTTGAATCCGCCAGTTTTGAGTAATGCTATGAGTGTGTTGTTTCCAGAAACGAGGTCATCTACATAGAAAACATTCAGTGTATTTTCTGAAGCGCCTGGATATGTAGAAGCTTCATTCCTTGCTAACCGTTGCTACTGCTCTGCCGTAAGTTACGGTGGTAAATGCGTTAATATTCCCCGTCATCTTCTTGCACTGTGATTTGGCGAAATATTTTTTCAATGTCGGCACTATACACGTACTTAGGTTCTCGTCATTGAAATTATATACTTTGAAGATTTCGAAAGTCCCTGTGGTTGTCTTTGCTGATGCATCAAAGACGACTCTTAGTTTAGTCGTTGAACTTGTTTCTTTGAAAACAGCATGGGGTGATAAATAATAATGCTCAGATTCTTCACATATTGGCTCCGTTAGCTTCATGTGACCTAAGAGTTCATATATTCATCCATAAACTGTTGGTATTGTAACGCTAGTTCTGTATTTTTGGTAAAACGTTTTTCAGCTTGCAGATGTTGAAGGGAATTCTTACTTTGTATCTTCCATTGGCTTGGCGCGAATGCTATAACAAAAGTATAGATTTCCTCACATTCAGTTGCTTCTTTTGTGAATTGCATTGTATTATCCACTCCTTCAAGCTCTCAGAATTTTTTTAGCTGCCAGTCGACCTCTGCTGTCATTACAATAGAATAAGTCATTAACATGTTTGCATCGGCAGTCGTGTTACCGATGATAATCCATTCTAATTTGGTTTGTTGCGCAATTGGCTCCTTTAGTGTACCTTTCAGCAGATTCGCCATTATTATTTGACCGTACTAATCAGCACCTAAAAGTATAACAATTCAACCAGTTTCATCAAAGATCGAATCTACTCAGATAAGGTTGTTAGTGTCGCTCCAGTTACTTGGTTCATTCATCAGATCCGGTAGACTTCCGATTATATTCTTGAAGACCATAGCCTTGACTTCTTTTTAATTTTGTTATCTTGGAATGGGAAAAAGCTTATAATTTTTTGCAGCTGGTAATTTCATGATTACCATTACACGTGTTGTCATCTTAGGGTTGGGTTGTGGTGGATCTTTTTTTTTTTGATTTTTTCTCTAGCGATTATAGCCAGTGATTCAAACCTTGTTTCCAAAAAATCAAAGAAACTTTCCATTGATTGAATTTCTTTTGGATTTTTGATTGTTGATTCGTACATGCGATGAATCTCTGTACCTAATTTACTTATTAAAATGTCTATCACCAAGGCACTCCAATGTTTTGCATGGATTCCTAAATTATTGAGTGCGGTTAGGTATTCTAGGCCGTTGTCATGCATTGTTCTCAGCTGCTCGTCGATTCTACGCTTAAACATTCGTTTCTCTTCATATCTGGTGGTGAGGGTATTCCATAGGTTTTCGTTGTAAAGTACAGTCTTCTTGAATAACTGTATAGGACTGTCCACTGCATGCGGTCTTCCTAAACCAAAGGAATTTCTTTGGTCAGTAGATTGACGTTGGGACTCTTCTTATTAATGAAGTGATTGTGTTGAATATAATTTTAAGACTGGTCTTTCCACTTTTCGTTCCCTTGCGGATTCGCATGCGTGTTTTGTCGTTAGGAGTTTTTCCCAGTGTGTACCCGATCCATCTCGCAAGAGTTCTATGTTGCTAATGGTGTTTGGCCAGAAGAGTTTTATCAGCCTTCTAAGGCATTCGTTCACAAACACCTGGAGTCTTCTTGTGATCTTCTGTATGTACTTCTTTGTTTCACTCCCATAAAGCAATACTGAACGCAGTACTTGGTGCTAGCTCTGATAGCTTCTGAAGTCATAAGCGTAATCTAGATCTTGTATTTGTGGTCCCAGGGTTTCCGGCATCCCAATACGTTTCTTCGATTAATTCAGTTATATTCTTCAGTAATTGTCAGTGCTATAGTTCAGTAACTGTCAGTGTATTGAATCTTGAATCTTTTTAGGATGATAGCATCGCATGTGAAGAGTAGGTGTTCCGATGTCTCTTTACCGCAGTCACAGAATCTGCACTGATCCGTAAGGGACCTTCCCATTTTATGTAGATGGCCGTTAAAAGGGCCGTGCCCTTTTAAAAACCAGGTAACGGATCTTAAAGATTGGCGGTCCATCCCTGGTGCCTCTCCCAGACGTATCCCAGACGTAATATTATAACTGAATAATTTTTTGGCCTGTCTCATCCCAATGGAGGACTCCCAGAGTAATTTCCTATAGTTCTGCTCCTAGTCCCTTATACCATCTGCCAAGTGAGTTTTGGAAAAAGGAATACTAGGACTGAAACCCAGGAAATCTCGGCTTGCTCCCATTTTTGCACATCGGTCTGCTGCCTCATTTCCTTTAATGGTGGAGTGGCCAGGAGACCACAAAAGGGTGACTTTGTTTGCTTTACCCAGTTCTAATAAATTACAGTAGCAGCTCCAGATC
Source organism: Tipula vernalis (assembly GCA_958295665.1). NCBI lineage: Eukaryota > Metazoa > Arthropoda > Insecta > Diptera > Tipulidae > Tipula > Tipula vernalis. The sequence continues at coordinate 78,129,208 of OY282560.1, read as the reverse complement.
AATTTCGAGTTAAACGCTGAAGCTCCTAAGGCTAGCAGAGCTGCTTGGCTGTCCAAGATTATGTAGATCTCGGTCTTCTTATATTTCTTTTTGAGACATAGAAGCACACATACCTCAATAGCAAGGGTCTCTGCCTGAAAAACTGTGGGGTGCTACCCAGTGATATGCATAGTTCTAGGTCGGGCCCGACTATCGCTGCACCGGTACCTCCATCTATTTTTGACCCATCCGTATACCATACAGAAGCATAGCGGGGGAGGGAGGAGATAATATTCTCTACCAGTGCCCTATCCGGCAAACTAGTTTCGTTATAGTTTCTTCGTTATCTTCCAGTTATAAAGTTATTGCGATGGCCTTCCCTACACATTGATGTAGTGTGCGCATGTTTCTGATTGAAGCTGTTCCTCTGCAATTCCGAGAATGTCTTCTATGTATTTTCTGCGATCCCTTCTTGCCATCTTTTTTACTTATTAGGCTGTGGCCTTATATTTCCTTCGGATTTCCATCGCATCTTGATGAGATAGTTGTTGCTTAAGTTAATCACGTTCCTCGAATTTTTTCCACGTATCATCGCTAATCCATCGTTTTCTGGTTTGTCTTGGTAGCCGAGCATACTGGTAGCAGTCTTGATTTAGGTCTCTTCAAGTTGGAACGTTTCTTTGAAGGTATTTTTTGTGTCAGTGTTTCTCAATCTATTGATGTTAAACTTCCTCCGATTTGTCTTAATGTGTATTTTTACAGCGGCTGGTTTATTTTTGAAAGTTGCTATTACCAGTTGATGTCCGATGTGAAGATCCGGTCCTCGCATTGTTATGACATCTTGGGGGGAAGTTAGGAATTTATATTAACCGGTACATGATCAATTTCATGCCGTTATTATCAGTTCCAATTTTAGCGTTGAAATCCCCGTGGACGATTTTGATTTCGTTTCGGTGTGTGCTAGATATTGTTACTTGCAACTGTTGGTAGAACTCATCTTTTGATATGTCATCTGCCTCTTCTGTAGGTGCTTAGCACTTATTGGTTTCTATTTGAGTAGTGCCTTCTTTCCTTTCGCTGTGTTGTTAGTATGGCTGCATGCCTTGTTCATGTATCACTGCTCTAGATTCTGATGTTCCAGTTTACGATTCGTGCCCGTTGTTGGCCGGTTTGCGTTATTTCTTCTAGTATTCGTTTCTATAATCATTTTTTAGTTTCAGGTTAATGAATGATTGGTCCATTGAATCCTAGCCAGTTTCCAGTGCTGCTGGATGAGGTACACTGATATATTAACTTACTTTCTGCTTATTATTGGTCAAGGCTAATCGAAAGTAGTTGGTTGATAGCTGTATTCTTTCTATATTACAAAAATCGAACCTTTTCGAACTCAAAATTAACACTAACTTTGGTGGATTTCTCATATTGACCATTATCGCAATTATCAATTTCTGCACATTTTCCGCAATTAAATACCATGAATCCGGGCGTTTGTTTAAAACAAATATAAACTGTTACCCTCCGAGACAACTAAGATTCTCCTAGTTTAGAATTTCTAAGCCCAGCCCCTGATAATATTTAATAGCATTCATTGATACTTTGATATAATCACACCTTCTTTAACTATCTTGACGATGTATAGCTACTTATATCGACGGCTTGGTCGTACGCGGTGAAATAGCAAATCAATGAGTTATGGAAAATTGGCTCAGTCATTTGAACAAATAAATAATTAAAGTAGGTACTCTACAAAAGTAATCTGGAAAATGCAGATGATTAGGCTTCTTTTATGTAGCCGAAGCAGTATGTAGACTATGTCCAAAAATCTATTAATAAATGCTGGCTCACACAAGGCTGGAGAAGAGTAGTTTAAGAAAACTATTCATAAACATGAGGCTGCTGAAAAATGATGATGAAATGATTTGATTTAGTCGAACACACGATCAAATAAATCATAATTAGGATTCGGCCTACGTCCATGAAAGAGATCATAGTTAATCTTCATTCGATCTAATCTTTGCTATGTGGATTGTCTATACTGTGATGGTGACACCTAGATTGTAATAGAATAAGTTAAATTAATAGCTCAATGTTTTACTGTACTAAAATGGAATTTTTCATAGTAAAATTGTTCTAAATGTTTCTACACTATTCTTACTGGAAAAGTCATGAACATTCTAGAAGTTTGGTTTGTGTATATAAAAAGGCGAACGAGATCGAATTGGATCATTAGTATTTGGTAAGCGATAGTGTGAAGATTAAAAAGGAATTAAAAAGTGATTTAAAAAGTGTTTTGTCTGAAAATTATAAAAAGCGATTTTGCGAATTATCGTTAGTAAATTGTGTTGTAATTCTTGGGTGAAATAAATAAATTCATTGGTGATAACTTGAATTGATTTTATTTTATTCACAATCCAGTGATACGAACCTTGATTGACAAGGCAAAAACGTAACAATACTATGAAGAACCATTCAGGCGTGAATTGCAGTTTTATTTTTTCATTCTAGTAATCTTATATAATTATTAGAATTAATGAGAATCGGAAAAATCATATTTAGAAATTATAAGTTATGCGACCATACATTTAAAAATATTATTTAGTAAATTTTAGAATTAGTGACTATACCATTAATGTTTTTATCTAAATTAATTTTATTTATTTCACAGTACCGCATGTTTTTCAAAAGGGTTGCCCAGCAATTTCAAGGATACCGAAACGGTTATTGTAGATGGTACACTTATCAGATACGTAGATTGGATCCCTCTTAATCAATTTACAAAATTATTAAATATTTCGGACAATTTCATTTTCTCCATTGACAAAAATGTTTTAAACAATGCATCCAGCTTAGAAGTTTTTGTTATGAACAACAACACCGATTATAAATTCCCGAAGAACGAAGTATTTCTGGTTCATCAAAATCTACAAAATGTATCACTCGATTCTTGCCGGATAGTTGCCGTATACCAAGAAACATTTTCTCAGCTACCAAATTTAACAACTCTATCGATGAATCGTAACTACATTCAAACATTGGTTGGACCGATATTCGCAAAAAATCTAAAGTTACAATTTTTATTTGTTAATTCGAATAACATTAAAACGATAGCGCCTAATCTACTAAATTACGTAGGACAATTTGCATTTAAAGAGTTACAAATGAATTTTAATGAAAATTTTAATTTTATTGAGAATCAAGAATTTTTAATAAATAAAAATTTAACTAGCTACGAATGTGAATACTGTAATGTGACACGGATCGATCAAAAAACATTTTCAAGATTGCCAAATCTGACACGCTTGATTTTGAATCACAACAATATTAGCCATATTGCGATAAAATCATTTCAACAAAATGACGCAATTAAAGTGCTCATGTTAAATAATAACAGTTTGACAGAGGTACCATTAGATGTATTTAGTATAAAAAGTTTGTCGATATTTCAAATTGATTTGAATAAATTTGTGCCAAGCATAGATAATAACTTGTTAAAAAAGAATTATATGAGCAAATCGTATCGATCTCCCGATAGCCCGATTGCAAAGGGTGATTATTTTGAAAATGTTTTAAAAGATTTTATCATACCGACAACTGCAACTACAACCGTTCCAACCCATACAACTAAACCATCGAGGGTGGATGATATTTGTAAAGAACAGGATGTACCGATATCCAAAGAAGGTATTTCGGATGCTTTTATCAGTACTTATCTGACGCTGATTATTGTACTCCAAATAGTGGTGCTAGTGTTGACGATTAGTTGCTGGATAAAAAAATCACGAGACGAATCTTCTGAGTATATTGACTATTCAAAAACGGTGCTAAATGAACATGACATTTATAAAACGAATTAAATAAAATTGTATTTATGTAGGCTTCTAAAAGATGTTTTAAAGTTTTTGATTTAATATATTGTGGCACTTAGTTTCTAAAGAAGATTTTTATTTCCAAATAAAGAAAGATAGAAAGATACTGGTGGTTCTAATTCGCCTTTAAAAGGCTAAAATCAGCCTAAATGGAAAAACTACGGGTTAAGTATAAAAAACAATAGAGTTTATCAGGTTTTGCCCCTGTCAGATTGGTTACCATGACCTGAATTCACAAACATTTTTTGGGTGTGTATAATCTTTGGCTGCAGTTTTGAAATATTCAAGGGATTATTATTTAGCCAATTGAGCACAAATTTACTTTCTGCTCTCAGAATAACTTATTAGTCTTTATCACCTAAATCACGCATCGCAAACAAAGTAAAAACCATCCGAGGAAAAGACTAACGACTCGGACTGTCTGAATGACAGACACCCCGTCCTTAGAAAATTTTTGAAAATAAACAAATTCGAAAGAAAAGAGCGTTGCCTAGTTCCATTGCCAAGAGCATAATGCATTGGTTTGTTGTATTCTTGCTGAATTAAATCTGCTTATAATCCATAACTTCCAGTTTGGCAAATCTGAAAATTTATCTGTTTTATAGCCACCAGATTTTTTTTTTTTTTTTTAATAAATATTGCAACTGAATATACATGTCAATGTCCATGAATAAATCAGAACAATATCTTTTTCCCTCCAGGGTTTCTTCAACTACTTCGACTATTTTATGTGCTTATTCTATTGTTGAGTATTTTGGCCTAAATCCAAACTGATGTTCCAGAACTGGTTTGTACGACATAACTTCTTCTGGGGGCTTGCCGGGTTTTGGTATTAATATTACTTGTGAAAGCTTCCATTGTATTGGGAAATATCCTGTTCTCAATATAGCGTTAATTAACCCTCTAATGCCACAATTATTTTCGGGGCGACAAAATCACAACAAAGTAATTTTAATGCTATAAACACAAATCTAATTTCAGAAATTAAATTTGGCACAATCCTGACCTTGTACAGGCAAAAATCAAAATCCGCCTACAGGCGGATCAGGGTCGAATGTTAACAAAAAATTACGGTTTGTAGTGGAATTAAGAATACATATTTATTGTTAGAAAATAATACTTTACAGCATGTTAACGGTTATGGAATTCAAAAAAACAATTTTTAGTGGTTGAATTGCATAAATTTAAATTACATTTTTTGCAAAATGATTAGGTTTCAGATTTACAGTTTGTCATTTTGCACATCTTTTTGCCCGATCTATCTAAAAATATACACCAATGCCCTATTTGGTCGTATCTGAAATTGTCTATGGGCATGTATGACTTCTTTGGTTTGGCTGGAGGCGGCGATTCCGAAAAAGATGGTCGACCACTCGCTGGTTGGACAGTGCCCATCACACAAAGGGCTTCTGCTACTTCAGTACGAAAGTCAGGAAGCTGTCTTTTAGTGTTTCCTGGAAGACGATGATACAAAACGTAGGCATTGACCATCGCTAAATCCAATAGGTGAAAAAAAATTCGGTTTGTCCATTTCCTAGTCTTCATTCGAATTCGGTAGCGGCCAATAAGACTGTCCATTAAATCGACCCCACCCATGTGCTGGTTGTATTCCTTAATCATAGCGCGACAATCGATTACAATATTTTTTTTATTTATTCGATTGCTCCAGTTGTCGCGACAAAAATGGCTTGGTCCCAACGTAAGTCGAAAGTAATCGGACAGTTTTTGTATCACGCCACAAAACATTGGTAATATCCAAACCATAAGCTGTACCAACGTATTCTTCATAATATCCACGCTCAACTTTATTTTTTGCTAGCTCCAATTCGGAGGACAGTTTGATATTTGGCACACGATTTGCTCGCACTGTTCCCAAACAATAGATGCCATGGCTTCGAAGGTATACCAGCAAACCGAGCGAGGTATAAAAGTTGTCGAAATAAACAATGTGGTTGATATTATCTGGGATGTCTTTTGACAGACGAACAACGACATTCGACGCGGCCCCTAGATCCGGTATATTCTCACTCAGAAATTACATTATCACCAGCACCCGAATAAATTTCAAATGCATAGGAATACCCTGATGAATCGCAAAGTGAGAAAATTTTCGTTCCTAATTTATGTGGTTTGGCCGGCATATATTGACGTGTCGGATTTCCTCGCATTTTGGTGGCACACATTTGTTCATCAACACAGAGACGCTGGCGCATTGGGATGGAAACAAATCGTCCATTGAAATGTTTTATGAGCGGTCGTATTTTATACAGCCGATCATAGCCCGGTTGATCTTTTGAAATCGCAGCTGAGTTATCATTGAAATACAACCTACGACGCGTCTCTTCGAACCGATGGCGAGTCATAGATTGTCTTACGGCTTCCATTGAATGTCTCCCCCAATAAGCTCGAACGTTTGGAAACCGATATACAGACATAAAAATTAGGATCCCGATAAATTTTAGAAGTTCTGATTCTTCAGTGATGAATCGTGTTTCAATATTAGTTTGCCGAGCATATAAATTCATTTGATCTGCTAGGTACCGAAGAAAATCACTGGTTAAAAAATAGCGGAAGCAGTCATAAGGTGTTTTCAACACCAGTAATTCAGTTGGTAGCTCCTTTTGACCATGAAAAATGATTTCATTTAAATAAAGTTGTAGCTTTTTCTTCTTCCAAATTATCGATTTGAATTCCGGTGAGTCATTTTTTACTTCGCTTATATGGCCATTGAATGCACCACAAGAAGGACCAGCAGGGACATCTTCCTCGTGTTGTAATTCAGTTTCTTGAGGACATTTCTTGAACCGAGAAGTATTTGGATGTCGAGTAGATAGATTGATAGTAGCTGAAGAAGTTGATATATAAGATTCAATAGGTGTTTGAGCTTGTAGAGAAGAGTTCGCTGAACATGCCTCGTCGTCATTCCTATTCAAAATCATCCGGTTTGCTTTAGTACAATTCTGTGTAGTGTTAATCTGCTGGTCGGTGGGTAATTCTGTCTCAATAAATACATAATCAGGGTCGGCAATATCGTCATCACTATCGAAATCTTCGGCTCCATCTTCACTTCCAGTTTCTTCATCATCAGTTGGAACCGACTCCATCATATCAATAATATCATCTTCCGTCATTCTCGAAAGATCGTAATATGTTTTACAATGTGCCATGACTAATAACAAAAAAAAAATTAAGATCACACAATAAAAAATACAAAAGAAAATCATAACACGAATAAATCATGCGAAAAACTGTAAGCGCAAGCATTTTGACCATAAAGCCCGAGTCCGCCTACAGACGGTTTCAGGTGATAGTGTATTATTGATAACAAACAGTAATATTTTCTGTTATTTTATGCACTGTTCAAAAGATAACTCTTCTTTCTACTCACCAGTATTTTTTTTCACAAGAATCGTATAAAAATTACTAATAATATTTTATTGTTGAAAGTCCCGTTTTTCACACAAATAATTATTTCGTCAGTTTTCGTCAAAAATTCACTTTGAACTGATTTAAAGGAAAAACCAAACGAAATAGAATATTGCTGAAAAAACCAATGAATAAAGCGGAATTGCGATTACAGTTTTAGTGTTTGTTTTCGTTAAAAAAAATATACATGTGTGGTGTTCTACGGTTTAGTTTAAGTACGTCTTGAGGCGGACTAGAGCATTAGAGGGTTAAGTAGGTTATAAATCGAATAAATTTATCTAGCAACTGTTGCAAAATGTTTCCTGTGATAAGATCATATCCTTGCGCCTTTTTAGGATTTAACTCTCTCCCTGTGTCATAGAACTTACTTCTAACATAGAAAACTTCGTGTTATTTTGTTTGTAATGATTCATTTGCAATGGTGCTTCCAAGTAGTTTTGAATATTGTTGTTCTCTTCATCTGTATTTTCTGACGGATATGGTTGAAATACCCTTTCAAAATGGTCTGCAAATACTTCAGCCTTTTCTTTGTTATTTTTCACCCAGTGACCGTCACTTCTACGTATCGGCGGAATATGCTGTTGTGGTTGTTTCAGCTTCTTAGTCGCCTTCCACAGTGAATAGTCTGTGTTTTCTGTTGGTGAAAGTCGTGATAGATATTCTTGAATTGACAGGTTTTTTTCATTGAGAGGCAGTTTCTTTTATCTGTTTGACGGATTTGTTTAATTTACGTTTATCCCCCGCAAGTCGAAATCGTTGCCATTGCTGTTTTAACTTTCTTTTATCCTTAATCATTTTCTTGGCAAAATTAGAACATTCCCCTTTCGTTCCTTTCTTATTTTGTAGTGTTGTGGACTTCCAAGCTTCCGACTGAATACATTTATTGAACCACTGCTTGATTTAAATCACTTTCTCGATTCCAGTCAGTTTTATTGTTGCTTAACATTGGTTGTTTCTGTTTATTCACTATTTTTGTTCTCCAGGTAATTAAGACAGGCAAGTGGTCCGATGACAGGTCCAAGCACGGCGTCGCTTTAATTTATTTATATGCTGTTCCTTTGGTGATGCAGAAATCTATGACATCTGCAATCTTTCTCCTGTCACTTGGCCAATAGGCAGGTTCACTGGTTGTACATGATGAAGAATGCTTTTATGGATTGATTTTAGTAATTCTCGTCCTCTCGTTGTCAGCAACCTTGATCCCCACTGTTGATGTTTTGCATTATAATCAACTCCTGCTATGAAGCGATGACCCAATGAATTATAAAAATGATCAAATTGTTTCATTTTTATTGCATTTTTTGGTAAGCAATATATGGCCGAAATGGCTATAGCACCTGGCCAATCTTCTATTACTACAATAGTAGCTTGTAGATGCTCTTTTTATTCTTTTCTGCTTCATGGTGTTTAATCTTGTTTTTGATTACAACTGCAGTGGCACCATGAGCGGTTCCATCAAGATGATTTGTTTCATGTGTGGTGTATCTGGATATTTTTAGGAAACTTTTGCTGCGGTGTTATGCGTTTCGGATATTAGCATGACATCTATCTCTTGTTCTAACAAGAAACTTCTAACTTCGTGTCTATGTTGCGACAAGCCGTTGGCTTCCCAGATTGCTGGGTTCTGGACATTGAATGATTTGGAGAGAATGGTCGTTTTAGAAGGTTAAGGATAGTACCTATCTGTTGATTGGTTTTCTTTGGTACGATTTCTTTCCGCAGTTTGACCTTTAATTTAATCTTTGAGTTTCTGCGCATTTGTTAACTAACTGATAAGATGAATTCGGTTCTGTAGCGGACTGCGACTTCTCCCGAATTTTTTCTCTGAGAGGGGGAAATCTGCGAGTTTGAACTTCTTTATACACACTGCAACTACAGAATACAACCAGAAGAGACATAACGCTGTTTTTGTATGGAAAAATTTGGACTCATTTTTTTGACCTTGATTTGCCGAAGGTAAGAGAAAGTTGGGTTATGTATTCTTTGGTTTACTGGTTTTGATTTGAAATAATAAAAATTGAGAATCCTTAACAATGTAGTTAGTGAAATTATTTGACAAGTTTTGTTTTGACAGCATAATTTGTATTAACTACTATAATATTCAAAAATAATTATACTTCAATGTCCAAAAAGAAGGTAAGATGAAAAAACAATTTGATCCTCGCAATGTCTATTCTGGTTAATCTTTCTTCTGTGCTGTAACCTCTATAGTTGGTTGGATATGGCTTCCATTACAGAGCCCGCATTTCACCTCTGTACAGCACGTTTTCTTTGCACATTGATTTGTGAGATGTTCACCTGTACATTTCACACATCTCGGTTTGTGATTAGAATAAAATTTGGTATGTCCGTATTTTTGACAAGTAAGAGGCAGATTGCAAAAATCATTTTTAAGCTACGATGAGAAACATACAGCCACACTTCCTGCCCACCACCAATGTAGAAGCTTAATCAACCATGAACATTTGAAAATTATACGTGGAGGAATCGAACTCACCCTCTTATTCGTGAGGAAAAAATATTGGATTATAAGAGGAAGAACTATAGGTTCAAAATCAAGTCAGAGCCCAATGTGGAAATCTTCCAACCACAAAAATTCAGTCAAAAAGACCGTTTATACACACCGGAGTGGATTACACCGGCCCCGTGCAAATAAAAACAACCAAAAGCAGAGGAAGTAAAACTTAAGAAATGCATGTAAAAATAGTAATGGATCTCGCCGCAAAAGCATTTATTGCCTCCCTTAAAAGATTCACGTAAAGGCGTGGATTATGTATTCACATATATAGTGACAACGGCACGAATTTTGTTGGAGACAATAATCAGTATCATGCATAACTGCATCATCCCATTTTGATGGGTTATGGGAAGCTGGTGTCAAATCAGTTAAGAACCACCTAAAAACATCAAGGGAAATGCAACTCTTACCTATGAGGAGTTAACAACACTCCTAAATCAAATAGAGGCCATTCTAAATTCAAGGCCAATATGTCCAATGTCCAATGATACAGCAGACGTTGAAGTTCTAATACCTGTGCCCGAATTCCGGTTTGATGACAAATGATAATGAGAAATGACTTGATTTTTTATTTCAACTAGTCGGTTGCATTTTTATTTAGAGTAGGCGAAATAAAACATAAAGTCATTTCTCATTATCATTTGTCATCGAACCGGAATTTGGGCCCTGGTCATTTTTTAATCGTCTCATCGCTAACTGCAGTGCCAGAAGAAAATCTACCAGATTCAAAAATACGTCGCTTGTCAAAATGGCAGACGTTACAAAACCTGAAACAAGATTTTCGGAAGAAATGAAGTAGCGAAAGCCTATAAAACTCGCCTTTTGCGATCGTATTATCATAGAAATCCTTCAGAATTGAACTTCAACAGGTGGAGTGAACGTACCAGTAATCTTTTTGAAATCTTGAAGGCGATACCTTCCCCGGTTTATGAAACAAAGTTTCAATTTTCACTTAGTTGGCAGTCATTTAGTGAAAAACCGTGGTTTTTTCAGCCTTTCTTCTGTGATATTCGTTCCATATTTTTGGTATTTGAAGATTAGAAAATAAAATTGTCACTGTAATTCCTCCTTTATCAAATTGGGCCTTGGCCTTTAGTAATAAAACTTTAAATAAAGATTTAAAAAATAATTTGCCCCGGGTGAGGATCGAACTCACGACCTTAAGATTATGAGACTTACGCGCTACCTACTGCGCTACCGAGGCGTTGTAAAGGATATTATAGTTTACTTACATAATCTAGAAGATTGTACCTTTTTTTTAAGGAAATCAAAGGAGACACTACAATGATACGAACGATGGAACGGGTGAGATTGAATCATGGTAATTGGAAAGAATGCTTAAGTAAGCGTCATTTGAGTGAGGATGATTTATGTGAAAGCTGTTTGGTTGTGGAGGACATCGAACATTTAATTCTAAAATGTTCCAAATTTAGCCAAAATAGAGGAATGTTCGATGTTCTTATGAATGCAAGAAACTTGAATGAATTATTACGAATGGGGAAAAATGAGTACAAGATAATGTATGAATTTATCAAGCTGAGTGGTATAACGGTATGAAAGTAGATCGCTGTATGAAAGTTGATTGAAAGGAAAAAATAAAAAATAAATAAAAATTGAAAATTTGAAATTTTCCAGAAATGCCAGAAGGCTCCTTTTTTGGAGCTAGTGCCATAATAAATATATAAAAAAAAAGGAACGGAACATTTCGTAACCCTAGACACACTGCGATTTAATAAAACCGATTTAGTGAATTCAACCTCGATTTGCATAGAATACGGATTTATTAAACCTATGGTTTACTATTAAACCTATAGTTTAATAGTAAACTATAGGTTTAATAGTAAACTATAGTTTTAATAGTAAACTATAGGTTTAATAGTAAACTATAGGTTTAATAGTAAACTATAGGTTTAATAGTAAACTATAGGTTTAATATTAAACTATAGGTTTAATAGTAAACTATAGGTTTAATAGTAAACTATAGGTTTAATAGTAAACTATAGGTTTTTAATAGTAAACTATAGGTTTAATAGTAAACTATAGGTTACTATAGGTATATACTATTAAACTATAGTTTACTATTAAACCTATAGTTTACTATTAAACCTATAGTTTACTATTAAACCTAAAGTTTACTATAGAATACTTAAACTAGTTTAGCTAAATCTGATTTATTAAACCTATAGTTTACTTAAATAAGCTAGATTGTACCTTATAAAAATAACCTCGCTTTTAACTACTTAGGTATCCTAAATAGGTAAGGAACATTTCGTAACCCTAGACACACTGTGATTTAATAGTGAATTCAATTCATAGAATACTTAAACTAGTTTAGCTAAATCGGATTTATTAAACAATGTCTGTATAGGGTTTAACCAAAGAGAATGTAATATCAAGAGAAACGAAACTGAAGAAAAATGTTGATACAAAACTGGGGTTATACAACCGTATAACTCTAGTTGTTTTTCCAATTTTAGAAATAAAACAGCGAACGAATAGGAAATTTAAGGCAGAAACGATTACCTAGTTAAAAAATGTTGTTGTTGTAACTTCTCGAAAGAACAAAAAATTTGCATTCGTTGGTGCTATATTTGATTAAATTTTTTATTCAGCTTCGGTACTATTGATATTCCATACTCTTTGGTTTAATACAACAATTTTTAAACCAGCTGTAAATAAATTTAAGGGACGTAAAATAACATTATAAAATGGACCAAATAAATCCGAAAACCAACATTAAATTTTTAAATATATATAATTTTTATTTTATTTTTTTGTTTTTTTTTTAAATTCTTTATAATATTTTTGAATTACATACTTTATGTTTAATAGTTAAAAATTATAAGCATTTTTTATTTTAGTGTTTATGATGTCAAAAAATTATTGCTTATTATCTCATAAAATTGCCACGAAAATCAAAACCTACAAATCTAACAAGAGAACATGAATGTCTACATGAAAAGCTGTAATTTTATGTTTGTTTAAATATAATTTTTAAAGCTGGATATAATTTGAATAGCTAAAATAAAATAAATATATATATTTAATGTTTTTAACGTTTAAAAATTAAAATTTTTTATAAATATTTTTATTTGAATGTTTTTTTTTATAAAGAAAAAAGAAAAGCATTTTTTTGTTTTGTATAGGAAGTGTTTATTTAGCAAGTAAAATAATTTAAAAAAATAAATTTATTTCGAAACATCGACGCTGCTGCTTAGCTCTAATTTTGGAATAGTGTGCGCGTAAACTCAACATAATCAAGTGCTCCGGGAATTGTGGATCCCTTTGGATCGGAATATGGTCGCATACGTTGAACACAATAGTCTGCCATATCTTTTGTAAGATTCTAAAATTATTTAAAAATAGAAATGTTATAAATTTGTTATAAACAGAAATATTATAATTTTAACACTTACACTGTAGAGTTCCTCTTTAGTAACATAAGGTCGCTCCGAGGCGGTAATAGCTCTGAACGCATTCTCAATTTCCTCGTGCGATTGTACATTTTCGGTTTCTTTTGATATCATGAAGGCGATATACTCCTGTAATGATACGTGACCATCGCGATTTGGATCGACAACTTCGAGAATTGCATCAAATTCGGGATCGGATTGTCCTTCCTCAACCATTGGCAAATCGTAACCAAGGGCTCGAAGACACGATTTAAATTCTTGATGATTCAATTTTCCACTCTTATCCTTATCGAAATGTTTGAACATCATTGAGAATTCTCGTAGCGAATCCTCTGATACCCCAGAATGGTTACGAGCTTGAATTTGTTGTTCTAAATTGTGTTGCATTCTCATCGACAATTGATCTAGCTGATCCCATTGCTGTGCCAAACCGACTGTTGAATGTTCAGTATAACGATTATCCAAAATCAGGTGACCCTCCAATAATGCACCAAGTTCTTCAATTTTTTTCAAGTCGACACGTCGCGCCCGAACTTCAGCTGCCTTCAAACGGAGCGCCTCTAATTGTTGTTCCAATGTACCGGATCCTTCCATCATAGATGTTCTAAATCGCAAAGAAAAAGGTCCATTAATATACACAAATAGTAATAATTGATTTTGCTCTCAGGGTAGCCTCGATTAATCGCTTTAAACAAAAAAAAAATCTTGTGTTAATTTATCGAAATTACAAAACATCATTATAAGATTAGAAGAAATCAATCAACAAAACAAAAAAAAAATTATTGCTGTTTAGTATTAGAAAATTGAAAGCGATTTTTTCCACCAACAACAGTAATTTACCCATTGACCTCCCATCCAAGAATATAAAATCTAAACACAAAATATATTTGAGATATGAAATATGGATTGAACGGAAATGAACAGAATAATGTCAAATTTGAATAAATTTAAGGTACATACCTAGTTTCAGTTAGCCATTGATGGAAAGCGTTTGCGTGTTTTGCAAATTCTTTACGCAATTTGTCATTCTCCTCTTGTCGTTGAGCTTCCTTAGCCAATTCTCCATCACGTTCTTCGATAATCTTTTGTAAATTACGCCATGTATCTTCCAATGCCTCCATGGTGAACCATGTATATGGATTGGGTCCAACATTGTAGCTTTTGATTTTTTGATCTAGTGCAGCCAAAGCTTGGAAATCAGCCTGCGCGGACGATAATGAAGCTTGGAATTGTGCATGGGCTTCACGAAGTGCACGAATTTCTTCGATTGAGTTGCAACGAACTGGATCAGTAAGATCTTCTTCCGCATTTTCGAACCATGAATTAAAGGCTGAAGCTTTCTTGGCGAATGTCAAGTACAAATCTTCAATTTCACGGAATTGATCTTGCATATCAATCAAACGATATTTACGTGCGTCAGAAGCGGCACGAAGATTTTGCCAACGGGTTAACACATCGTCATGACGTTTTTGAATGGCCGGTGATTGGGCATGATTTGCCTCAATCAATTGGTCCTTGAGAACTGTGATATTATGTATACCCTCTTGTTCAAAAGCGTTCAAACCTAGAATAAAATATGAATCAGTATGTGCTCAAATGCAAGTTTAAACATTAACGCCTACCTGCATCGAACGTATCTTGCTTAGTCAAGAGAGTTTGTACAGTTGATAAATCACGACCAAATTCTTCCGAGCGAACATAATTCTCCTTGTCAGCAATCCAACTTTCAACAACATCGGCTTTCCACATAAATTGTAAGTATGCAGAATTGTCAAGTAGTGCAGCCTTGCGGCGTCCTCCTAGCGACGATAGATTCTCCAATTTCTTTTGTAATTGAGCACAGCGTTGTTGAATAGATTCTTGATGATGATTATTATTTGCAACGAGACTAGCGCCATGATCACAAATATCAGAACAACGATCGCGATGTGCAGCAAAATCCGTTTCAAAAGCATCGTGTTTCTTAAGAAGTCCTTGAACGGCGGCCATTGAATCTCCATAATCTTCAACCGACAACAATTGTTGTTTCTCAGTGATCCATGCTTCTTCCTCTTCCACTTTAGCCAAGAATTGTTGATAAACCTGAGATTCATCCAACTTCTGACCACGTGTGGCGGCAAGACCTTTAAGTTCGGCCCAAGCTTGATTCAAAGCTTTCAAACGTTGTTCAATTTCTGGAACACCAAGATTTGAAACGTTCATCAATTTTTCACCAGCCTCTTGGACAGCTTGAATGGCAGGCTCGTGCGAACCTAATTCAGCCTCGAGACGTTTATGTTTCTTCTTTAAGTTTTGTACACCAGTTAAATCACGTCCATAGTCATCTGATCCGACCAATAATTTCTTTTCTTTAATCCAACTTTCCTCGTCGGCAATATCACGGAAGAATTGATGAAGAGTCATAGCCTCATTCAAACGGGCTTGACGATGAGCTGCCAAATTACAAATCCGTTCGTAACGCTCGTTGATCGATTGGCGTTTTTCTTGGATACCTGCACTATCAAATTGGCCACTGTCCACAAGTGAATCGGCTTGATTATTCATATCCTTGATACGATCTGCATGGGCTTGGATATCAGCCTCGACTAATTGGTGTTTCTTCATTAGATTTTGGACCGAAGCCAAATCTTTGCCGGCATCCTCAGAGGTTAAAAGGCTTTCAACCTCGCCGAGCCAGAAATCAAGGTCTTTAACGGCTGCAATATAGGTACGTTGTTTATTGGCTTCTTTCAATTTCAAAGATTTCTCAGTTGTTTTATGAGTTAAGTATTCCCATTGGTCAGCAATTTGAGTAAGGCGTTTTTGTACAGCATCCTCAGATCCACTGCATTGATTCTTTTGGATTAAGTTCTCACCCATGGCCAAAACGCTTTGAATACGATCAGCGTTGGCGGCCAATTCCGCTTCGAATGCTTGATGTTTTTGATGTTTCGATTGAATATTGGCAGGATCCTTGTAACTTTCTTCAGTGGCCAGTTGCAATTTCTCGGCGATCCAGTTTTCGATTTCATCAGCATCACGACTGAACGACTGGAGTGTTTGTTCATCCCCGAGTCGAGAACGTTTTTCGATCAAGCCTTCTTTTAAGTGACGCCATCTGTCGAGCACGGATTGCCGTTTGTCATCAATCAATTTGGAAGCGTAATGCTCTTGCACTATTAGCTGATCAGCCAAAACTTGGAGGGCAGCAATTTTTTCCTCGTGCCCATTAATAGCTTTATCGAAATCTTCATGCTTCTTAATCAAAGCTTCAACATTATCTCCCTCACCCTTGGTATCCACTTCATCCGGTTTCAAGAATGCTTCACGAGCACTCATCCAATTTTCAGCTTGTTCGCAATCACGCAAGTACAATTGTAATTCAAGATTTTGTTCCAATTGTAGGCGACGATCAGCCCAGGCACGTTCCAATTCTTCGCGTGCTTTACCCAATCCTTCGATTTTCTCTTGAATTTCTGGCGAAGCATAATGATTGTTTTGTAAGAGCTCGGTACCAAATTGTTCGAATGCCGCAAATGTTCCAGCGCGCGCATCAATTTCAGTACGATGTTCCTAGTAAAATTAATTCAAGATTAGTATGTTGAGATAATTGTTGAGATCGAAGTACATTACAACGAGACGATTTAATTTGTTATGCTGTTCGAAACAAATCAAAATAGCGGACATAAATATGCTTGGGTGTATGTATAAAAGTAATGATAATTTGTATAATAGATATGAAAAATTTTTTATGTTTAGTCTAATGTGTTTCATGCAATATAATGATGTAAAGTAGTAGTAGCAACAAGTACGAGAATTTTTATTGCAATCTCGGGTTAGTACAGTTGAACAATAATTTTGAAATATGTAAGCGTTAGGCCAGTGGTTTCCACTATTTTTTGCAATACACAGATCTACTTTTAAAATACGTATCAAAACATCAAAAATTTTAAAAATTCATAATACATAAGTAAATTTTGTTACTAAATTCAATTTATTACAAGTGATCCATTTAAGGATTAAGTTCTCCTTTTATGTACGAAATTTAGAAATTAAAAAGAAATTTTTGGAATACATAAAAGAATTTTTTTGAATTTTAGATTTATGAAATGAAATGTATTCATTGGGGTTATGAGATACGATATTTGGACACCACCTGTAATACGTTTTGAGAAATCTTAAATCAAAAAATGTTATTGCAGCAATGACTGATAAGCAATATGTAACCTCTAACGTAACCACAATATTAATTAGCCGATCAAAAATTCTCATACTCTGCTCTCTCAAATGTGCCAAGTGTTTTTCTATGAAGACCTTCATCAAAAAATGTTACCGCTAAATTCAAAAATTATTTCAAAAGAGGAGGAATCATAAAAGAGGAATGATCCCTTTTAAAATTCCGCCTCACACATAAAACACAACAGATAAAGTGTATAATTACAACAAAAAAAAAAACGTTTTGGTATTAGTAGGAGCGGTTCACAGAAGTTAAAACAACAAAATGAATTTTAAAATTTAGATTGCCAGGCACTCTATCTACCTGAGGAATACCATAACTGAAATCAAATTCTGCTCGATGATTCTAAAATGTTTCGGGAAAATGGAAATAAAAAAATAATAAAATGGGAAAATCATGTTATAAAATGGAATGGACTATGTTAAAAACAAAGGAATACTCACTTGGTGACGTTCAATCAAAGCTTCTGCACCAGTAACATCATTAGCCAATTCCTCGGAGGTGACTAAACCCATCATCGATGAAATCCAAGCCATCAAATCGCGATAATCGCTTAGGAATCGTTGCAAATCGTACGAATCCAAGAGACGAGTCTTACGTGTTTGAGCCTTTGTTGTCACTTGATCCCACATCTCGTTAATTTCCTTTTGTTTGGCGTAAGTTTGATCCGCTGACTCGGGATGTGATTGCATTAGGCGACGGGCAGTTTCATCAAGTTGACGAATTTTATCGCGAAGTGCATCCAAATCACGTTCCATACCTTCATGTTTGCGTTGCAAAGTCTGAACACTGCGAAGATCCTTGCCCAAATCATCATTATCGAGAGCATTATCCTTCTCGCCAATCCAATCCTTGGTCTCATCAATGTCGCGATGGAAACGTTGCACCTCATGTGCCGAACCCAATTGAGTAGCTCGTTGTGCGGTCAATTCTTGTAGGGAATGCCATTTATCGTTAAGTTCACGCATTTGAGTTTGAATTTTAATTGCAGCCTCGGTTTGTCCAAGTGTGGTCAATTGAACAGCAATGTCATTCATTTTAGCCAGACGCACCTCATTCGCCTTAAGATCATCATTGAAATCATCGAATTTCTTTTGAAGTACTTCAACCTCTTCCAAATCTTCACCGACATCCTCAACTTTAGCATGATTTTCCTTATCTTTAATCCATCCGGCCAAATCGGCTGCCTCACGTACTAATACGTATGCCTTAACAGTTTCATTTAGTTTATTTTGACGTTCACGGGCAATCGCCAACAAATTATCATACTGAGCATTGATTTGGGCTTGTCGTTTGCCAATGGAATAACCATCAACAAGATTTTGTTGACTTGCGCTCAAACCAGCACCAATAATCTTAATGTATGCGGCTGGTACAAAACCTTGACGGTCGTTTACCTCGACCTTCCACCAGTCTTTGTTGTTCGAGTTCAATAAAGTCAAGACATCGCCCTTCTTCATCGAAACTTCACGTGGTGATTTCTCGGTGTAATCATATAGCGCCATAACGCATTCCTTTCCGGTGATATCAACAACTGGAGTCTCTTGTTGACGACAATTTTTAGCTTGATCTTGAAGAGATTGGATTGTATTTCCAAATGCCTCCAAATCAGAAACGAGTGCTTCATGTTTTTTCAAAAGAGCTTCCGACGAATCTTCATCTCGCCCGTAATCAATATTAGCAACAATTGGTTCCTTTTCTTTCATCCATGATTCAGCTTCATTTGCATCGGCAAAATATTGATGAGCTTGTAGTGAATCTTCTAAATCTTGTTTCCGCTGGAATGCCTTTTCCTTTAATTGATTCCATTGTTCTTGTAATGAATCAAGACGATTGCGAATATCTTCGTTCGAAGTGAATCCTTTGTTTGCAAGCATCTGTTCGCCTCCGTTAATAACAGCTACCAAGCGACTATCATGATTATTTATTTCGGCCAACACAGCTTGATGTTTCTTAATCAAATTTTGAACACCAATTAAATCGCGTCCGCGATTTGTAGATGCTGCAATTGGTTCCTTTTCACGAATCCAAGCGGCTTCATCTTCGAGATCTCGGAATAATTGTTGCACTTGAAGTGAATCGTAAAGACGATTTTTTCGATCATACATCGGTTCAGAAAGTGCTTCGTACCGTTTGGATAGAGCAGACTCTTTGTCATGAATGCTATCGGCATCAAAATGTCCATTTTCGATAAATTTCGCTGCTGTTACTTTAATAGTTTCGACACGATCTTGATGTGACATGACATCAGCTTCCAAAAGGGCGTGTTTCTTTTGTAAATTTTGAACTGAAGTCAAATCTTTGCCATAATCATCGGACATGAGTTGACCCTCGATTTCACCTAACCACAATTCAACATCTTCGATTGTACGATTGAATTGTTGCTGTTGAGAAGCTTCTTGCAATTTGCATCCCTTTTTATCGGATGCTTCAACAAGCGTCTCCCAGAGGGTTACGATTTCCTGCATACGAGAATTAATTTGGTCGGATGCGTAATGCTCCTTTTCAATGAGTTCTTGTCCGGTGGTTGTTATGTCTTCAATACGACTTTTGTTAGCGTTCAATTCTTGTTCGAAATTTTGATGTTTTTGTACTTTTCCGTTCAAATTGGTTGGATCCAAATAGCTGTCGTCGGTGGCGAATTTCAATTTCTCGCTAATCCATCCCTTTGTCTCATCACAATCGCGCTCAAATTGTTGAAGGCGCATTGAATCTTCGAGTAAGGTACGACGTGTTGACGATTTCTTCAAAAGAGCCGATCGACGAGCCAATAACATAGCACGTCTCTGTGCAACGTCATCAGCGGCATAATGTTGTCCATCAATCAATTTGGTGGCGAAAATTTCTAGAGCCCGAATTTTTTCTTCTTGGGCAGCCAATGATTTTTCAAAGTCTTCATGTTTCTTAATTAAAGCTTCAACGGAATCTAGCGAATCACCAAGATCTTCATTAGCCAAAAAGGCTTCTTGTTTAGCCATCCATGTATCGGCTTGTTCGGTGTCGCGGTAGAAAAGTTGGAGATCCATGCATTGTTCATATAAAACGCGACGGTCTTCCCATAATGTTAACAATGAGGTTTTGTCGTTTTCCAGGGCTGCTAATTTCTCTTGCACTTCGGCGGCGGCATAATGTTGGCGATCTAACAATTGGCGACCTGCTTCGGTTGTTAGTTTAAAACTGTCCTCACGTGCATCAATTTCTCCTTTGTGTTCTTGATGACGTTCTAGCAAAGCTTCGGCTCCAGCAACATCCTTGGCAAGTTCATCGGCTGAAATAATGGCCTTCATTCCATTGATCCAAGATACCAAATCACGGAAATCAGCTAAGAAGCGATGTAAGTAGTATGACTCATCTAATTTTTGTTTACGTTCCTTAGCTTTGGCTGTAAGAGATGTCCAATAGGCTGCAATTTCGGCTTGCTTTTCACGAATTTGATCACTGTGATCGGCATGAATTCCACACAAACGTTGAGCCTCTCCACCCAAAGTAGCTACTTTATCTTCCAGAGCAGCCAAATCTCGTTCAACACCTTCGTGCTTACGTTGCAAAGCTTGCACTGAAGCCAAATCACGGCCATAGTCGTCCGATGATAGAACAACATCCTTTTCGGAAATCCATGCAACAGTTTCATCCGCATCGCGATTGAAACGTTGAATTTCATGAGCACCAAAAAGTTTTTCTTGTCTCAAGATTGCAAGCTGTTTCAAACGTTGCCAAGCTTCGTTCAATTCAATCTTCTTCTTGGTGATTGTGTCACGTTCTGGATGACCATCTTGAATGAGTTTATCGGCCATTTCATTAACTTCAGTCACTCGATATTCTTGGGATTGCATATCCTTTTGGAATTCATCGAATTTACGTTGTAGTACTTCAACATGCTCCAAATCTTGACCAAATTCATCGGCTGTTACAAATGCTTCCTTGTCTTTAATCCAGAACATAACTTCTTCACAGTGCCGTAAGAACTGCACTAATACTAGCGCTTGTTGAAGTTTCATTCCCTTTTCGGCAAGCCGATTAAGAAGTAATTCCCACAAACGATGAAGTTCATCCAAACGTCTTTGAATTGTCTCCGATGCAAAATGTTGTTGGCTGATCATTTCTTGTCCAGTATTATCGAGTGTAACGATAGCATTGCTGTGTGCTGATACTTCGGCTTCAAATGCTTGATGCTTTTGAATTTTTGCTTGTAAATTGGTTGGATCACGATAGCTCTCCTCGCTAGCTGCTTGTAATTTTTCATGAATCCAACTCTCGAGCTCATCAGCGTCACGTTTAAAATATTGAAATCGACGTGAATCTTCGAGTTTCTCACGTTTTTGACGGGTTTCTAACTTAAATTCTGTATAGCGGCCTAATACTTGTTCACGACGTTCTTGAATATCTTCGACCGTTTCAAGAACTCGTACTTCTTTTGGGGTAAATTGTTCCATCGTTAACTAATGAAACTTTCTTAATACTTTTAATTAAACTCGATCGTCTTGTGTTCGTTATCTATATAAATATTTAGTAGAAAAAAATTACGATTAGTTTATCAGTTTTATGCGTGAAACACCACACCCAGACACTAAACTTTAACTAATCAACGGAATCATATTATTCGGTTAAAAATTCTTGCGTTAGTATACTGTGAAAAGATATGTACATACATTTATATCTAAACCGATGACATAATTAATAATTGTATAAGCAAACATCAGCGGAAGACGGGGCCCTTGTATGTGTGTGACTGAGTGTTGTTAGTTTTCCGTTTTTTTATTAGTTCTCTTCGTTTTTATTTTACTCAATTAACGAAACTAATAAATAAAATAAAACTAACATCAGGCTGACATAATCTTAATTCATAGATTATTTTAGGCTATGTTGGTTTTGTTTAAAAATAAATTGTTGAACACAACTTGTTTGGAATTGTATAAATGTTTATATAATGATAAATTTCCATGCACACATGGGAAATGAATATTGCTCTATTGCAAGGGGTGATGAAATATTTAAGACACTACCAATATAAATTTGAAAGCTAACTGGTATTTTATAAATACGTAAGATCATATTAGTATTAGAGGAAATTAGGTGGACCTAATCCAAACAATTAAAAATTTACTATTCAAACGGCTCCTGTAACAATTACAATTTTTCTTATCTAAGATAGAATTCCAATCAAAATCGTCTTTACGATAAATACAAATGTTTTTGATTGACGTAATGGTTAGGAATTTATAACTAACACTGTAAATTGTTAAAATTAAATGTCATATATAACTTATTTATTACATTGCTCAAGAATTTATTGTGTTCTTAAATTGCCTAATTATTTAACATTTGTGTAAAGTAATGTGTTTGTCATGACCTAATTAGTATGATTTTCAAATTACATACAATCAATTTGCGATTATTTTGTTGTTGAATGGAGCAAGCCTTCCACTAAAATTAACACTGCATAATATCACACTAAGTTACATATGAAAACTAACAAATCATTAAAACATTTTAATTAGCGAATGAGTAAAATTTGAAAGTCAAAAAGTATTAAAACGAATTTTACATCAAAAACATTTTTAATGGAACTAAGGTCTATGACCTAATTATAAAAATTTCAATGTCTAGTAGAAAGTATTTCAACATTACAAACTTGTCCGATTATTTTCAAAAACTTGTCACTTTACTAAAAATCTTATAAAATTAAAAAATTCAATCACGCAATAAAATTCTTTAAATTTAGAAGTCAATATTCCGAAGGTCATTAAACTTGATTCACATTTTCATAATAAAATTAAAAATGTAAAAATTTTTATTTTCCTCACACTAAAAATAGTTAAAATCTATCTAAAAATTTAAATGCTGCTGGATTTTCGTTTATTATATGAAATACATTAAATGAGTGGCATAAAGAAAGTGTTTCAGATAATATCTTGGTGGTCAGGCTGCTGTATATGCAAGGGGATAGACACAAGACTAGCTTCATGTGCGGTAACACCACACATCTTCAGCAAGTGCCCACACCGCCTCTTCGTGGCAGCCGCTAGAAACTACTCTATGCTATGATCCTCCTACGGAAGGTTAGCATTGGGTTAACAACCCAACCTGTATAACCTTATTGTCGCGAAACCTCGCATATTTTTGAATTCACGACAGCCACCTCGGACATCGAACTATTTGGAGGAATATCGTTGAGGCGGCGAAATTCTTTAGTGGAAAGAAGAAGATAATATCCCATTCTCATCTTCTATCTGATCTTCTGCTCAAGAGGAAGCTAAGAAAAAATTAATTATTAAAAAAATACGAGTTAGGCAACAGCGACACTTTTTCATTGTATTCTAAATGACGAAATGATTTCGTTTACCTTGAAAGCACACAACAGAAGAAGACACGGCCAAAAACTTCAATAAGATAATCAAAGCCCAAACTGCCCTAAGTGTGTTCAACTTAGAACGCACGAACACAGAATGTTATTAGAAGTTTTTCGTTCATTTTGCTGGAAGTCACATTCATCTTATAGTCCGAGAGGTTGTCCATGTTGTACCTAACCAAGTGTTTGTTTTCTGTGTGCTAAAGACGGACATGCGCGTAGTAAGTGAACCAAAGCCTCCTCCTTATCGTCCATACAGCTTCTTGCCTTCTTGTATTTTCTCCAAAAAGGCAATGCCGCATAAGAATTATTACGAGCGATCTTAATTCACGTCTTTTTAGGGAGGATAATGCACTGGAGCGCCCCCTAGTACATTTTTAGACAAACTTGTCTTGCTACGGTACTACAAGTGAGGGGTTAGTACACCTTTCCTCTGCTAAGGTAAGCCTATTTCATAAATGCTAGATCAAGTAAGCGCTGATAAAGCTCCCTCAGGCTTGCTCTTTCCGGTTACAGCTGGAGTGGTACCGTTTCTCCAGGATTCCTGTGAAGGAAACATGGGCCGTAAACCTTTCACGAAGCATAGAGTTGGTGTAATGTAATCGAGGTTTGCCAACTTCTTCTTTAACGAATTACTTATCGTCGAAACCTGTCTGAAGATACTTTCACTGAGAAACGGCTGAGTCGCGTAGCCGTATTTGCCGCCATCTGTTTAGTAAACATATTCACCAGAAGAAGGTGCATTTTAAGGTGTGTGTAGACGTCGACCTCAGTGTCTGCTTATAAGCATACATGTCGTTCCTTGCACCTTTTCTAGCTTATTAGTGTGTTACCTGATGAGGAACTGACCACCACACACTCACTAGGTACATAAGTACAGGCCCTACTACGTCGGTGTAGAGCTAGTCTACCAGCTACAGTTTCAGATCCCATATGTTACAGATGGCATTCCTGCAGGAGTAGATAGTTCTAGTAGCTTTCTTTATTTACTTTTTCCAAAATGTTGGGCCTCCAAATAAGGTTACTGTCCAGGATAACGCCCAGATTCCTCGCACTGTCAGTAAAAGCGAGTCTAATACAGTTCAATGTAGGAGTTACAACTACCAGGATCTTGTATTTCTTAGTAAAGAGTATCATCTCTTTCTTGGACGGGTTTATTTCCAGCCCAAATTTGTCGGCCCATTTCGAAATAATTAACAGCACATTCTGCATTACGTCCCTAATCGTGCCTACATATTTTCTGGAGACAACTATCGCTACGTCATCTGCTTAAGCAATTACATCTATAGCCTCTCTCTCCGGATCCAGTAGTAAGTAATCCATTTATCACTATAGGACAGGCCATCTCCCTGCGAGGTACCTTTAACTACCCGCCTCCTTATGGTGAATTCTCCCAGCTCTAAGTTAAGGATCCTGCTTCTTATCAAACAGAACTCTTTTGAGAAGCAGTGCCCACTTACTGGGTTATATTTTTGATCTAGCAAAATAACATTTAATGGCGTACCACCAAATTCCCATTGAACGCCTCAAAATTATTTTTCAAAAGTTTTCAGAACACGGACTTATAATTAGCGCGGACAAATGCGTATTCGCAAAGACGGAAATTCTATTTTTAGGACATAGGGTCACAGGGCAAGGCATACTTCCAAATCAAGACCGCATCCAAATTATCAAAAATTTCAAACGCCCGGAAACAATTGACGGCATCAAAAGATTTCTCGGCACAATCAATTTTTACAGAAGATTTATTCCTCACGCGGCAGCTGATCAGATGGTCCTCAACGATCTTCTGAAAGGCTACAAAAAAAACTCTAAAACCAAAATTGATTGGACAGAGGAATCCAGACTGGCTTTCGAAACCTGCAAACAAAAACTCTGCGACGCTACGTTGCTAGTACACCCTTCGTCATCCGCACGGCTTGCCATCATGGTTGAT
This sequence comes from Tipula vernalis, assembly GCA_958295665.1. NCBI lineage: Eukaryota > Metazoa > Arthropoda > Insecta > Diptera > Tipulidae > Tipula > Tipula vernalis. Next base: position 78,103,505 of record OY282560.1, on the reverse strand, counting down.
GCCTCCGATGCTGCACTTGGGGCTGTGGTCCAGCAGTATGTCTCCGGCGTCTGGCAACCACTCAGTTTTTTCTCGGTACGTCTCAACGAAACGCAACAACGGTATAGTGCCTATGACAGAGAGCTGCTTGCAGCTTATTCTGGCATTAAGCACTTCAAATACTTGTTGGAGGGTCGTGAGTTCACCTTGTTCACCGATCATAAACCCTTGATCTACGCATTCCAACAAAACCCGGAAAAAGCATCTCTGCGCCAATTCAGGCATCTAGACTTCATCGGTCAATTCACTACCGATATTCAACACATCTCCGGCATAAATAATGTCGTCGCAGATACCCTCTCGTGTATTAATCAAGTGACGCATCAACTGGTTTACCAAGACCGTTTATTCCAACATTTCGGAAATCTGTTTTTGAATCTTTTCACAATTTGTCACACCCAGGTGTTAAAGCCTCCGTCAAACTTTTGACCAAAAATGTCATTTGGCCTTCTATTGGTAAAGATTCAAGAATTATGGCTCAAAATTATATACCATGTCAAAAATCCAAGATTTCAAGGCACATAAAATCACCTCTCGGAACTTTTAAAGTTGCATCGCAACGTTTCGCTGAAATACATCTTGACATCATTGGTCCACTTCCAATTTCCGGTAACAACCGTTATTGCGTGACGTTAATTGATCGATTTTCGCGATGGGCTGAGGCAGTTCCGGTGCCAGATATGACTGCGGCCACAGTCGCATTTGCAGTGTTATCAACGTGGATAGCTAGATTCGGCGTACCAGAGTTTATTGTTACGAACCAGGGAGCACAATTCGAATCACAACTATTTTCAGAATTAGCTAAATTACTGGGTTTCCAACACCGACGCACTACGAGTTACAACCCGAAAAGCAACGGCATGATCGAAAGATGGCATCGCACCATCAAAGCGGCCATCATGAGTCATAACCGACCAGACTGGGACAACATGTTACCATTGATTATGCTCGGGCTGCGGACGTCATTCAGCGAGGAACTCAACGCCACACCAGCAGAACTCGTATATGGGGGATCACTATGTGTACCGGGACAATTCATAAACCAAACTCTCGATAGCTACGAGGGCAGATTGAAAATGAAGCTACCTAAGTAGGAAAACAAAATTTTTTTGGCCAAAAACCATTTATTTCTCAACATAGTCTCCATTTAATTCGACACACCTAGTAAGACGATATTCCAACTTTTTTATACCATCTGAATAATACGATTTCGGGAACCCCTCAAAATACGCGTTAGTTTCGATAATCACTTCTTCGTTTGAGATGAATCTTTGTCCTGCGAGCCATTTTTTCAAGTTTGGAAACAGGGTAAACTCACTAGGAGCTAAATCTGGACTATAAGGTGGATGATCAACCAATTCGAAGTGTATTTCACGTAATTTTAGCCTCGTATCTAATGCTGTGTGAACCGGTGTGTTGTCTTGAAGAAAGATCACTTTTTTCTTCTTTAAATGTGGTCGTTTTTCCTTGATTGCATCAACCAATTGATCCAATAATGCACGATAATACTTTCCTGTGATTGTGGATCCTTTTTCAAGATAATCGATGAGCAATATTCCGTGTGCATCCCAAAATATAGTGGCCATAACCTTGCCAGCCGATTTCACTGCCTTTGCCTTCTTCGGATCACTTCCACCAGCTTTGGTTTCAGGTGTGTAGTGGTGGACCCACGTTTCATCAACAGTAATTAATCGACGCCAAAAATCAACAGGATTACGCTTTATCATGTCCAAACACCGCTGTGAAGTGGTCTGTCGAGCTCGTTTTTGTTCGACACTGAGCAAACGCGGCACTCATCTTGCCGATAGCTTTTTCATATGCAAATGTTCAAGCAAAATGTTGAACACACGTTCATATGATATGCTTACCATTTCAACAATCTCACGCAACTTGACTCGGCGATCATTCATAACGATATCGAGGATTTTCTTGATATTTTCTTCAGTAACCACCTCTTTTGGCCTTCCTGTTGATGGTATTGTTGCAGTGCTTCTTCGGCCGCGTTTAAATTCAGCAATCCTATATTTTACCATGTAATCTGACGGAGCAGACTCACCGTAATGTTTATCGAGCTTTTCTTTTGTCTCTTTCACCGTTTTCCCTTTCAAATAATAGTGTTTAATCACTGCACGAAATTCGTTTTTTTCCATTTTTCAAGAAACACAAAAGTTGCTTACTTCAAACGACTACAACAAATAAACTAATCGATGAATTTGGGTGAAATTTTAACAGCTGACGTTTGACAGATCGCAATTTCTAAAAAACAAAAAAATTTTGTGTTTGTGCTGCCATCTAGCGCTAGGTAGCTTCATTTTCAATCCGCCCTCGTAAATTAAGCAAAATGATTTCGTTAAGAATTTAAAAAAACATTTCGACGAAATTCGACCAATACCAGCTTCAAGACATACAACGAATAACGTTTTCGTGTCCAAAGATCTAATTTCCACCACACATGTGTTTTTGAGAACAGATGCAATCAGAAAGGCGTTGGAACCCCCGTACACAGGTCCTTTTAAAGTAATCAAAAGAGACGCCAAAACATTCGACATAGAAATTAAAGGCAGAAGGGTTAAAGTCTCGATTGACCGAATAAAACCCTGCCATTCACAAAGTTTCGATGATACTTCAACAGACATTCAGGAACCGGACGCGGAATTGACCCAACACACGACAGCAAAACAAGCTCAACTCAAAAAGTCTCTTTTGATATCGACACCAAAATTCCTCCTTTAGGACAAACAACAATCACTAGGACGGGAAGGATCATTAAGACGCTAGTCAGATTTAATTAAATTAACACATAATACCATCACACAGTCCAAAGGAACATTACAACACGGACAAACACATTGGTATACACAGAGTATGACATACACACACAACACATAACCTCGACAGGTATCACTTACACATGACACATCACGTGAATTGTTGGCAAAATTCACTGGAAGGGGAGTATTGTGGCGAATTTACCATCACGCATGTAAGTTGTGTAGGTGTGAATTTGTGATAAACGTCAATCAGTAGGTTGAGCAAATGAACACAAAAGTAGTAGATTTGGTCTAACTTATTATTGGTGAATTATCAGTAAGCTCAATAAAAATTGTGGAGACGTGAATTATTTTTTTCCTTAAACAAGGTGCACACGAAAAGACAAAATTGCATTATATAAAATAAAACATTTGTCTGGAAAAAAAATATAGGGTTACAAGGTATAAATTGTACCGTATGGAAGTCAAAAAATATATATCTGGCAAAGTAAACCACTACAACGGGCGGACACAACCGGGTACCACCAAATCGTCCAAATCGATAGGACGACTTCGCAACGAGTATACTAAATAAAAAATACATGTCCAATAAATTATAATTGTATATCAAAAATATATATATATCTATCAAATAAAAAGAAATAAAAGTAATTAAACAAAAACTGCAACTCTTTAAATACAAGCTTCCTCACGAACGTATGTGAAACAGTGTCCACGGTAAGTAGAAGCGGAAACCGTGGAATAAAGGAAAGTGCCAAGAAGGTTCGCGGTGGCGAATCCCGGGTGTGCTAATTCATCCTACCCGGGCCACGAACCAGATATCATGTGCTAGTGTACGCGTGGCTGACTACTGGGGCCTAGTGCACGTATCTATAATAAATCTGTGGAGTACTATCCAACACAAGTATCTATAGAACCCGTTTGTTACTTACAATGTTCTCTGTGCACACTGAATGTGTTTTCTGATGAGTACTAAGCTCCGTCGAGTCGTCAGAACTCTCTGGGAAGAGGGTATCAAAGAAAAGCTCCAAGAATTTAATCAACAACTCCTCCATTTTACCCCAGAAGTCTCCAAGACTTCCTTTGTTGACTTCCTAACGGGGCTTTAAAATGGTTTCGACATGTCTAAGGGCTGAACTCTTTTAACTCTCGAGATCCGAGAATCTCGAAATCGCCGACTCGACTGACTCTTGAAAATTAATAATTCTATTACATTTTCTCGATAATCTGGATGTTTTATAAAATTCCATTTTATGAAGTAATTTAGTGAAAATTTATTTTTATTGTCTTTTTTAAATATCCAATTCCTTCCTTTCCAGTTTGGTTGTTTCCAATGAAGAAGATTTATTCAAAGGACCGTGATGTTTAATCGTGACTAGATTGGTTTGGGGATTTCATTCACGAAAGAATATCAGTTCGAAAATTAGACCAAACGGCTGATTTATTTATATAATTGGGATTCTACCTGAATTTTAGCAATACACATAAATGATTGGTTTCTCTTGATTAAGGTGAAATTCTTGAAACGAATAGGTTTAAATGGCAATTTTAGTACGCCCTTTTCTGTATTAACTATGAAGTATTCTAGCGGCTTAGCACCCCTACTGATGTATTACTAGTTGCAAAGCCCGCAATATGTTAGAAGCAATATTTTTCAGCAATGTTTCGTGAAATGTGATGACAAATTACCTAATTAAATTTGTGTGCTAATTTATTCCAATTTTATATTAAATATTAAACTTTCTGACCCAAAGTTTTCAAGAAACGAGAATCTCGAAAATTTCAATTTTCTCGAGATTTCGAAAGTTAAATTGTGCTTGTGTGTTCTAAACAAGTCCTTGTGTTACTAAAATTGGCATTCCAATGGAAGTTTTGACCAAAACATTGGTGTGGTACTAGCTAATTGCTTATTTAATTGAAAGATTTATGCGTCACAAAAACAAATCAAATGAGTAAAAAATTCAGTTCAAACTACTCTCAAAATTTATTTAACTTTAAAATTTTCATAAGAAATTAATTAAAAAAATGTTCTAAATAACTTCCTAACAGAAGTTTAAAAAAAACAAACACATTTAAAATGAGAACGCCACTGCATAAAAAAAAATTTAAAATTCATTCTAGGAGACGAAAATAGACGATGACGTAATTACATAACTGCATTCTAATTGGAAAAAAAAAATTGTCGAAACCAAAGTAAATAAAACAAATTGCCGCATATAACATTTGTTTACATCACTTAGGTACTGTGTTTTAAAATAATTTAAAATTATTTTTATAAGAAAAATTACAAATTCAAATCGCATGAGAACAGAAAATTTTCTCTAATTGTCAAAACACCAACAATTTCTCTTCAGTTCACTTGACGTGTTTTCTAAAAATAATCGATTTTTTTCAGTTTCTTTTTACACAGGGCTTGTCTTGTTTAATTAATTATTTCAAGAATATAATAAGCTGCAAATACTGAATCGCTTATCAATTTGTATGTTGGTTTTTTGATAAATTATTTTTTATTAAGCGGTGTGTTATGTAACCGCAAGCGAACATTTTTTTTCTTATAGGAATTATGTATTGTTATTGATCTACTTTTTTTACAGTTGGAATGATGGCGTCGACCATCTTCTTATTGCAAATTTGCCGATTATATTTCTAATATTTATATTAAAACCTTCGGCAATAAAAAATAAACAATTCAAATACTTCATGAGATTGCTATAATTTAATTAATTTGAAAACTTATATTTCATTTTAACTAGACTTAACGAACTTGAACTTTTACAAATAGTATTCCACTTTTGTCTGGGTGTGGCTTCATTTTTTTTTTCACTAAAATCTCACTTACCTGTTTTTTACTGTGATTTATTATCCAAATTATTAATTAAAACGGTTCACTTTAACACTTAGCACATTAATAATTGTGTTTTTTTTAATAATTAATATTTTAATTTTCTTTTAATTTTTTAACGACGTTCACTATTTCACAGCTTTTCACAATATGGCTTCTTGTTGTCGAGAAGTCGAGTTCCAAATTTTTGGAAGACAGCGGATTTTTTTGGTAGTCAGCACGGTAGGGTTGAACATGAACACGTTTAGTAGTTGTAAACATTTAATATTATTGATGCGAGTGTATATTTTATTCAGCGTTTTGTCAAATTGTAAAGATATCAAAAATTTTCCTGTCATTCGTAATTTGTTTTGGTTTTTGTGGTCCGATTTCATTGAATAAATTATGTTGGCACTTGAGAAAATTCCCGACCAAACAGGTTACCTAATCCTAACCGAGGATGGAGCTGTACAATCATCGGGAGGAGATCTAGAAAATGATGAGAAAAGTGCAAACATCATAATGGGATTAATCACACTCACGGACAGGTGAAGTTACGCCTCTAGAGTTGATCCAAAATTTTGTTTTATAATATATTTCGATTTTATTTCAGTGTCGACACAAAAATATTTGCCAAAAGTAGTATAAAAAAGATTTCTATTATTTACGATGAACACTTTTACACGATTTGCCAATCGAATAAAAAGATTTTCGTTGTAAAAAGGCGTCAACATCAAGCTCAGATGCCCGATCCGGAGGCAAGCGTATTCGCCTAGAATGAATAAAACTCTGAATCTACATGGAATAAATATGCTAATTATAATATATATCATTTATTTGTAAATATAATCGTGGTTTATTAATTTTTATCAAAAAATACATTTTTTATATGTTGCTCATACAATTTCTTAGCTTCTTCGGCGATCTGCATCAGAGTCGAATTTTTATTGATGATAACATAAAAGTGGCGCGAATTTGAACTTTTCTTAATGATCCAGTAGTCGTTGGCCGCCTTAATTACGGTCTCTTCAGTTTTACTATTCTTTTTCGCTTCACTATTGTAGTCTTCAGCGTTGTCATATAAATCGACCAGCAGATTCATAACGTTCGTTGGTACAGTCGAATTTTTTACATGGTTGTTAATGATGTGCACCGTACTTTGATGCTTTGATGTGAGCTCATTAAAATAGAGATATTTAATGTAGGAGATTGAATCATTTGTCGAATTGGTCGAAGGCGACGTAGCATGCAGTACAAATCCTTCTCCAATTTCTGATGCTATATTCGTTAATTGCGGCCCAATAAATAAATGCAACTCCTGATAAAATTCATCGGTTATTTGTTGTTCTGCATCAAAAAACAGGCATAATATTCCGCTAAGCGCTTTATATACTATTAGATAGTATTCCTTTGGCACGCCTTCATTGAATATATACATTTTAGGAACTTTAACACAATTCTCGAATGATCCTGATCCTGTTATGAAACCACCGTAATGGGATGAGTTGAACGAATATCTTTTTGGAATACTTCCACCTTGTAGCTCAGTCGATAATGTATTGGGGAATAAAGTTCCAACCAAATATTCGTATACAGAATACAGATCGTTTGGATTGATCCCGCTCCAAACGACCTGTTCTTTATACAAAAATATCGAATGCTTAATAGTTGGAAATGTTGACTCAATCATTTTAATGAAATTATGAACTCGCAAAAATACCAATTGATTTAGTGGTAGATATTGAATACTCTGCAACACATCGAGAATATCCGAATTTTGTAGACGTAACGTTAGAACATATTTGGAATAGAAATGTTCCAACTTATTGACCAGACATGCAATTTTTTTATCTTCAGTGTCTCCTATAAAGTTCATCTCAAACGTCCCCATGAAGAGTCGGAACATATTATACGCTTGCTTTAGCACAGCTCGATAGGTTAATTCATGCACTTCTTCACTTTTATATTCACTAACCTCTTCGCTAGCTTTCGTTTTAATTTCATACGGGACATTTATTGTCATGACCATCCAAAAACTTTTCTCTGGCTGGTAGAAGAGATTGGTTGTCTTTTGCGTGTGAAGACTTTTGCAGCTTTCATCGTTTGTGAATGTACTGGAAAGAAAAACAAATTTTTCTAATCCCATACACATAAATAAACCGATACCCCCGCTAGGAAGTCATTAAAGTGAAAGAAGGGTCTAGCTAGTCAAACTATAAGGATAGGTTTCTGTTTTGATAGGGTTGGGCTTGATATCTCCAAAAACGAAATCCCCAAGCACATAATCCCCAAATCATAAGCCCCAAATTAAAAAAACCCAAATTCAAAAGCCCCAAGCACAAAATCCCCAAACACAAAATCCCCAAAATCCCCAAAATTTCCCCAAATTTTGTTAAATAAGCTTGGGTTAGATTAAAAATCGCCGCGATTTTTAATCTAACCCAAGCTTATTTAACAAAATTTGGGGAAATTTTGGGAGTTTTTAAAAACCTATGTATTAGCAAAATAATTTTAGTACTGATTTATATTTATTAAAAAGTTTAAAACCACAGGTATAATTAATGTATCATTTATTACACAGTGTAATGTTGTATGCAATAGATTTCAAAAAATCCACTTTGCCCATATTTTCGCAGTTGTTGATCACGTTTCTTATCTTTTTATACCGGCCCAGAGTGGTATTCGTAGGAGTTATAGTTTCGCCAGATTGAATTTTTTGCAAATTAGTCTGGACAACAATCATTTCATGTGAGAGTTCTTTAATGATTTCAAATAAGCCACAATTTTTTTTCCCAACTACAACTTTAAGTCTACGATGCCAAGCTTTTATAGAATTTTGTGTGCGAGGAAAATTTTCTTCAATAGAATCTACGACGCACCAAAATTCCGGCTTATATTTAGGAACATTTTTTGGACTTCTCCCACAAATATAGTTTTGTTTAAACCATAAGCATATTTTTTGAAAATCTTTACATCCGCAGTTTGTGATTAACTCATTATATTCCGTAATGATCAGCGTAGGAAATAGGAATACTGTGCAAGATAAAACAATTTTACATACTATTATTATTAACGGGTTGAGTTTAAAATCCCCCAAAAACAAAATAAAATCCATAATGACCCATATGCAAATAATTTTTTGCTTGGGGATTTTGAACTTGGGGATTTAGTGTTTGGGAATTTTTAATTTGGGGATTCTCAAAACCTTGGGGATTTTGTGCTTGGGTATTTTATTAATGGATATTTTATGCCTCTCCCGTTTTGATATCCTGAATTTAGATTGTGTCAGTAGCAATGATATTAACTATAACTTAATTCGCACTTACTTTGTAAATTTAATAATCGCCTCTGTGAATCCAGCTTCCTTGATTTTAATATCAACGTTCGTCTCAGCAGGATAGTAGAACAGAATTTTCTTCTCTTCCTGTAAATAAATACAATACGAAAAATTGAGTTATTTTGAAATACCATCCAGAAATGTTGACGAATGGTGATTCACCTCGCCTTCCTTAACAGCAAACGTTGAATTAAAAATATAGAAATTTTTTAATGAAATTTCGGTGCGCCGGGTCATTTTATCTTCTAAGTTTTTTCCCCAATTTTAAATTATGATTTCCGACATTCAAAATTCACATAAAAATTCGCAAGGGTTTATTTTGAAAAATCAAATAAAGTGACATATTGCAGATAAATAAATTGCTGTCAACCGCAATCAGCTGTCTATTTACTACCGACATCTATTATCGCAACCGCATACTACTACTAACTTTAAAAAGTTGTAAATAATCAGCTGTGAATGTCAAAAGTTCATTCATGTTTACGTTCCGCATATATCGAGGCTGTCACAGTCACACAATTTTATGAGATTGAGTTCGTCGTTCTCAGACGAGGAAGAAACAATTTTAAAATGTGTGTATAAAATTTTATTTTGTTTTTAATTTAAGTTGTTGTTACGTAATAATAATAATAAAACCTAGTAGTCTAATTATGTTGATATAATAATTCACTGTGCTAACGACCAAAACTAATAGAAATTTTTATCAAACGAAATGGATTTCAAAGTTTTTATGTTGGGTGGTTTGTCCTCTGTAGGGGCGACATTTTTCACAAATCCTCTCGAGGTAATTAAAACACGGATGCAATTGCAAGGAGAATTGGCCGCCCGAGGAACTTATGTTGAGTCATATCGAAATGTTGTACATGCACTAGTTCAAATTGCTAGACATGAAGGCGTCCTTTCATTACAAAAAGGGCTATCGGCTGCTTTGTGGTTTCAGTTTATGATTAATGCGACACGGTAAATAAATTGTTTTTAAAATTATGAATCATTTTAACAATTCAATCAATATTTAATAGGCTTTGTATATATGATGCAGCCGTCACGAATAATTTAACAAAAACTAAAAGCGGAGAGGAATCACTTGCTAAAGGAGCACTTTATGGTGGAATTGGCGGCATTATAGGCGCTGCTATATCAAATCCTTTCTTTCTTGTTAAAACCCAATTGCAGTCAGATTCTGTGCAGGCTATTGCAGTTGGCCATCAACACAAGCACCTGAGTATGAGCCACGCTTTCAAAAAAATTGTAAAACAAAACGGTTTTCGTGGCTTATATCGTAGTGTTCGCATAGCTTCGATTCGAGGCTGTTTGGGTAGTGGGGCCCAATTAACATCATTTGGATATACCAAAGATCTGCTAAGACGAAATAACATTGCTTCAGGAAATCCATATCTTTTGTCATTTGTTTCTGGAATGCTAGCCGGAACTGTTATGTCATTGGCTATTAATCCACCCGATGTTATTGCAAGCCGCCTTTATAATCAACCGCTTGATGCTAGTGGTAAGGGCACAATGTATTCAGGGGTAATCGATTGTTTCTGGAAAGTATTAAAAGCTGAAGGTATATTTGGGCTATACAAAGGACTTTGGGCTCAGTACATAAGAATTGGACCACATTCGACCCTGGTTTTATTTTTCTTCGACACAACGCGCAGACATTTAAAATTTTAGAAATTTAGTATGTGAGGTAGCTAGCTTTAATAATTTTATTACGAGAATCAAGAGATTTATTAAACAGATTTGCAATAACATATTTCTTTAATTTTAAATTTATTTTCGGCCAATTTAAAACGGGCCCGGGCTTCAATTGCCGCCTGCAATCCTCGTTCCATTACAATATCAATTTGAGGTGATTTTTGAAAGTGTAAAAATGAGAAGCGACATCGAAAAATTTCTTGGTTGCCTATTTTTAATACAGCACGATCAACTGCATCAATTTTCTCCAGCTCAACATTGAAATCAGCTAGCTTTAGACGATTTATTAAATTGTAGAGTCGGGGCTCACGATGTTCAATAACACCGCAAACTTTATAAGGACCATATTCTATAGTGATTTTATTGTATTTTCTGGACATGAAATTTTGAGTATAAAAATTAAATAGAATTAAAATAAAATTTTGATAAAATGTATCTATTCACTAACTACTAATTTGCTGAATATTTATAACGAAAAAAAACATTTGGCTTCATAAAATTCATGTTTTTGTTGTTCTTTTTTATAGAGAGGCGAACCCTGATTTTCGTTAAAATTTTGTACTTTAATGGTAGCAATCACAGACATGCGGGCTCGCATTTTGCAAAAACCCGAGTAACCAAAAATGGTGATTACAAAATTTTACAACAATTTGTCAAAAAATGTAAGTGACTACATAGTATAAATTTCTCACAAAAAATGTTGACAATTTGGTAAATATTTTATGACAAAATATATGTATGTATATTGATCTACAAAAATTGTATCTACAAAATGAAAAACAAGATTTTGGTCACCAATTTGTAACAAAATTTATGTAATTTTTTGTGACAAATTTTTGTTAATGTTATATGATTTGTGACAAACTACATTAATTCGAAAAGTTTTGAAACACTTTCAAAAATTTGTGTCGAAAACTATGTCATAAATATCACGTTATCTTTCGATCTATCCAGATTTGATTTTATATACAATTTTTGTCGATTTTATGATGCATGGTTATTCGGAAATGCTTCCCGATTAACCCGTGACACAAAAAAACGACAACAATTTAACGGTAATTGATGAAAAAACATGTGACGAAAAGTTGACGCTGATAGTCACGCGAAACAAACATTTTGTAAATTATGTTTGTTGTTCCCTACCGTGGTGAACCTGACCTTCTGCACATGTCTTATCTCTTCTCCCTCTTCGGAATCTGTTTTGGAGTCGGACCACCCTAGTCACTTCATATTGGTCGCTGTCCTTAACCGAGATGACCAAAAATGTGCCAAATGGCCTCTCAGTTAACAGTGGTTGCGAGGAGGCAGCACATACACTTGCGAAATTTGACCAGGTTACCCCTTAGACAATTGTAACCATCACGCATCTGCCTAATACATGACCAGAACAGCTCACGAAGGTTACGGAGCTGGTAAACTAATCTACTCAACTTTTGTCCCCCCCCCCCCCTCCAGTAGAAGCCAAACCACCAGTGAAATTGGTTATCTTTCCATACCAGCACGCGTCTGTAAGTAACTCCGTTTCCGCTTCCATTGAATACATTCTTAAAATTGGTGCTGATGCAGTTATGCCAAAGTGTTTTTTTAATTTCTCGACTGCTTCTTTGTGAATTTTACCAAACTGGAATAGTACATCCTACCTCAATAAATCCGTAAGTGGTTTTGCTACAAGGGCTAACAATCTACAAATTTCCTAAAATATCCCGTAAGCCGCAGGAATCATTGCAACTGCCGGACGTTGTTTAATTGCAGTCTTTAACTCGAATCCCATTTATTCGACCATCTTCATTAACAACTTACTTACATTTCACCCATTTAATTTGCAGCCCGTTGCGCTCCGGCATGTTAAATACTGCTCGATCCTCACCAAAGACTTGTTCGGATTTCTTAGGAATGATCAAATCGTCCATATAAACACACACTAGATTTTTATTACTTAATTATTTGAAAACATTATTCACAAATCTTCGAAAAGCTGCCGGAGAATTACGCAAACCAAACGGAGCTCTCAGAAACTCATACTGTCCATTAACGAAGACTCTGAATTTAATGAAGTCTTTGTCCATCGATTCCATTCCTTAGGTCTAATGTACTAAACGGAGTCACCCCTCTTAACTTATGAATCTGCTCTTCTGTAAGTGGTAGGCAACCATGCCTTGTTCTGTCCTTTTTAGGTGGCGAAAGGAATTGACTTGCATGCTCCGAACAGCTTCCGAACGATGTTTAATGCCAACGGCGAAAGTCTTTTTGGCCGGTACGAGACCGTTGTTTCATCTTTGAGAATAATCTTCATTTTTATTGCTTGGCTCTGCAACAATTCTTGGCCGGTGATGATATCTACAGGTAGCACTCCGCTTTTACTACATGGAACATTGAATTTGTTGTTCCTGATGGTGTTCAATTGATCTGCTCCAATCCCTCTTCTGGATATCGAATTGAGGATAGCATCTTTTCTGCTACGAAATTAACATCACTCCCACTATCTACAAACATACCCACCTCAACACTTTCGATGCTTACTCTTTTCATAATTCTAGTCATAGAACAGCTCTCCCGATCAATGGCTCATACATAATTTCGGCTCGACTAGTTTAATTAAAGCACTTTCAAGCTTTTTCCCTTTTGTTTGTGGACATTTAACAAAAACATTTAACGACTTGATTATTCCCTCTACATAGTCTGCCCTCGGCTCCCTGAGCTGCATTGGGTTTCCAACTTGATGGTTCTTATCGCCTCATAAGCGACTTGTTTCTTTTTGAACTCCGTTATGGTCGTTGAACCAAACAGGATAACATTGTTTGGTTCGTAGTTCTCATTGCCGGCATTGTGATACTGAATATTCGATGTTTTTTCATTTTAGTTGTAGCTCCCAACTTCATCGTCACTATTAGATGAGTAGTAAATCATTCGTTCAATCTTTTCTTTCTTTCACTTGCAAAATAACTATGTACGAGTACATTTTTTCTCTTTTCTTCAAAGCGTAGTTAATTACGGATGACTTTGATAACGTAGAAATTTAATGAAAGTAAATTTTTTCTCTTTTCTTCAAAGCGAAGTTAATTACATATGACTTTGATAACGTAGAAATTCAGTACATACATCGTTTCACGTTTATTATATACTTAGATAATACATATAACCAAAAAAAATAACTTTAATTACAAAATATTTGCGTCATTTTACCAATAAACTGCAGCGCGTCTTCCACAAACACAACATAGAACTTGTCACCCGTCCATCAACAACCACCTACATCGATCAGACATCGAGAGATTTCAGCACCAGGCTTAAAGAACATGAAAAGGCCAACAGTAATAAATCTACTGTTGCATATCATATGTTCCACCATAACCACAAAATAGATACCTATATTTCAAAAATAATAAAAACAGTACATCAAAAATGGAGACTAGATGCATTCGGGTCATACCACATCGCTAACACCGCAAATCTTATGAACACAGATGATGCAAAAATTAACTCCCCCTTATTTAAAATAATCTTTTATTAATAACCATAACAGGCGCAACACTTTTTTATTTTTATTAAATTTGTGGGTTTGACCGCCTCCTTTTTTTAAGCCTTTTTTACCTGTTAAACAAAATTTTTGTATTAATAAGAGTTGTTTTTACTTTAGTTTTTTAGTTGCAAAAATTACCTGTAGATGATCTTTACAAGATCGAAACTAGTCGTAATTTTAAATGAATAAAAATAAATAAATTCTAAAATAAAAATTTTGCTTTTTTTTTTTATTTTTAAGTAAGTGGTTGGTGTTTCGTAATCTATGCAATCTGGTTTGGGGCTCAAGGCACTCCCAACTCTTTCGCAGTTTACTTTTACCGTCCTACTTTACGCATTAGTAGCCAAATCAAGGACGTACGGCTATAGAACCGTTTTGTATAAACCACCTGCACATTGCATTGCTTCATGCCAACCTATATAGTGCTGATATGAAAGTTGTGTCGGGTCATTGATTCTGCACTCTCAACAGGCGGTCATAGGGTCATAGATGTGTTCATCTTCATCACCAATGATAATCAGATGATGAAAAATTCATTTTGCATCCCGCCCCTATCGGGGCGGGATGCAAAATGCCTCAGCTTTAACCACTGCGCCGTTTGGTCGGTTTGGTGTTTTGTAATTGTACAAAATAATAGTAAATTGTAAAAAAAACTTACGTCACTCTGCTTCAAAAAAATTTTTTTTTAAATTTTTAATATTGAAATATTTGCATGTTTTGTTGAAAAATTGTCAACTTAGGCTGGGCCGAATTCTTGAGTAAATCCGCTAAATTCGGTAAATGCAGTTACCTTTTTTTATGGAGGGTAAACGAAATAAAAAAAAGGTAAATGTTTCACGTTTAGATACTTTATTCGGTATTGTTATAAGAATTGAATGAGTATAAAATAGAAAAAAATGCGTAATTTAATAAAAAACGAACACTAAAAATCTAAATTTGCCGTAGTAAAAGATTTATCCGAGAATTCGACCGCAGCCTTAATTATTTTTCACAACAAATTGCTTTTTTTGTGACAGATTGGTGACCAAAATCTGTTTTTTTTTGGTTGGTAAAATCAACCTTTGTTTTGCCATAAAATAAAAATATTCGGAAAAATTTGTCTCAAATTGTCAAAGTTTTGTGGATAAAACCATTTTTGGTTAATAGGGTCGCGACATAGCAATTTGGTCACATCAAGACTATTTCCCGTACTGTACTATACAATTTTTTCTTTTTGTAGTTTGTGATTCGCTCGCTGTCAACTGAACTGTCATTGAAAATGGCCGCGATATTAAAATTAAGCAAAAATTGTGTTATAAAAAATCATTTAATTTCTTTAAATTATAAAAATACAATCAATTTATACAGTGAAAAATCGAATTTAATAAAATCCAATTTCATTTTGTTATCTCGGGTATGTGTTAATTTATATTATTTTTTAGTTTTATTACTCAAAAGATAACCTCTCTAAATCAAGTGTCAATTTTGAATGTTGTGATTTATTTGGTCTTGTTTCATTCGAAATATCTTTGTATGAATAAGTTAAATTTATAAAAATCCTATTCTATTTTGTAATTAAATTGTTTATTTCTATTTTTCCTGATTTCAGAATTGATACTTGATTCAGGGCGCAATTTGTATCTGATTCGAATACTGGCGTACACGACATTGAAACAGTGTAGTTGCGTGGAATTAATATTAAACTCGATTATATAAGTTAATCATTCATTTAATACTGCATTAATTAAACTAAATTAAAATATGGGCCGAACAAAACGACATCGTAAACGGCGGAGAGATTATTTAATTACCAAAAATATAAACTCATTCGGACGGGATAACAGTACGACCCACATGAATGCTGAACTTGTGAAATTTTTGATTAAAGACCAGGGCTGGACTAATGAGACACGTTTGCGGGTTAAATATTTTAGCAATACGGGTCGTGGATTATGCTCAAAATATAATCTGCACAGAGATGACACTATTATTAAATTACCTTTTGATTTGCTCATCTCAATTAACACTATTGAATTAGATGATGAGTTCATAAGTAATTTTGTCGATTTGAAGTCGATCTCAAAAGTTCTTTCATTGCAAAGTCTACTTGCTCTCTATCTAATTTACCTCAAACACAAAGAAACAAAATGGTCACCTTACATCTCATCTCTACCGACTACCTTCACAAATCCATATTTTCTACGCAAAGAAGAGCTGCACTGTATCCACAATAATCTTCTTGAGAAAATCGTCGAGCAAAACCATAAAATAAAACATTACTTTGAAGTGATCGTTAAATTACTAAAACCGGACACAAATTTTTATCGAATTATTGATTTGGTACAATTCAAATGGTCTTATTTTGTGATAAACACTAGGTCAGTTTATTTAAAACCTCACATAATCACAAAACAAATCCGTACCAAAAAAATCCAACAAATCATAGATGACGAACTAAATATGGGACTAGCACCTTATCTTGATCTTTTTAATCACAGCGATGATGCACAAATGGAATCACAATTGCTCCATATGCAAAGAGGACTAACATTCCAGTTGGTGGCAAAAAAATTCTACAAAAAAAATCAACAAATCTATATAAATTATGGATGTCATGATAATGCAAAATTATTACTAGAATATGGATTTTTTTTAAATCGTAATCGTCACGATTTCATTGAAATTACAATGAGTGACTTGGGAGCATTTATAAAATCGAACGTGGAACTAAAAAAATTATCAATTCCAAGTATTAAATTCAAATACATTAAAGATCATGGCCTCGATACACAAATGTTTTTAACTACGGAAGACTTGTGCAGTCATAATTTACTGATAATGCTTTACTTCCTTTTCGTCGATGAAACCGTTTATCCTACTGAATTTGATCAAGTTTGTTTTGGTAATACACCCGAAATTAGTGTTTTAAAAACAATAATTGTAGATCTAGTGAATTACAAGAGAAAAGAGTTTGAAACGTGCCTGCGTGGAAAAACTAAACTCGATGAGTTATCGGAGAGTGGTCGAATTTATTTTTTATTTGTAAACGAATGCTTATCTCTGTTGAACGATATTTCAATAAAACTAATTTGATTTTATTTTGTATTATGTATTGTACATAGTTTGTTAGGTGTTTTATTTATTTTGACTAGCCAAAAAAGAAAAAGTCATGGTTAAGTTAATTACTTTATTATGTTATAATGTGCACGGAATTTCTGATAAGGAATGAAATGATTAAATTGGGAAATGTGATTTGATGATAATGCGTCTAATTGTGATAATTTTGCAAATGCTGAAATTTGTAATTTTAAATATTTGTACACTTGAATTTGAATTTATTTTAATAACTCAAGCTCGAAGGAATTTAGCGGAATCTGAAGAGTAAAGATAGGTCGTTTGTTTGTTTCTACGTATACAATTTTTCTAGGGCTCAAGGTACTCCTAGCTCTTCAGTTTGCTTTAACGTCTTACCTTTCTATCTGCATTGCTTCATGCCATGAATTTTGCACTCCAACAGGAGTTTATAGCCATCTCGATCGTAATCAGATGTTGAAAACCACTTTTGCGATTCCCCCCTATCCAAACGGCGCAACTTTAACCACAACGGTCAGTAGGCTATAGATAACTTCATCGTCAAAGTAATGCAGCATTTAGCACTTGAATTTGATGTGTCTAATCGTGAGAAGAAGATCTAACAAGATAAAAAGTAATTGTTTTGAGTGATATCCATAAAACACAATTTAAAAACAACAATTCTGACACTTCCACTGTTTTATGGAATATCAAAATTATACAAAATCGAACAAACAATTTTTACAAAAAAAATACTATGCAAAAGTTATGAATCCTCTTCAAGTTTATAGCATATTCTGTTGCGATGAAATTCGAAGATTCTTCTTTCCAAGGGTTTGGTGAGGATATCTGCTGGCTGTTCCTTGGTGTTGATGTATTTGAGTTGAAAAACTTTCTTGTCATACTGTTCTCGGATGTAGTGATATTGTACGTCAATATGTTTACTTCGTTTGTGAAGAACAGGATTTTTAATCAATTCAAGCGTACTTTGATTGTCAATATAGAGAGTTGTAGCTATATTTTGATGAGGATAGATTTCTCCGATTAACTTTAAGAGCCAAACTATTTCCTTGACTGTTTGAAAGGTTGCAATGTATTCCGAATAAGTGGTAGAGGTGGCGACTGTAGACTGTCTTTGAGAACACCAGCTAACAACACATCCACTCCAAATAACTATAAATCCTGTAGTTGATTTGCGTCTTTCAGTATCTCCTGCAAAATCTGCATCACTGTAGCCACATAAGGATAATGTTTTCTGCTTCTTAAAGTGCAAACCATAATCAACAGTTCCTTTTAGATACTTCATTATTCTCTTGACTGCATTCCAATGCCATTTCGTTGGTTTTTCCATATATCGACTAACCATACTGACCGAAAAGGATATATCTGGTCTCGTACCTTTTGATAAATATAACAAGCTGCCCACAGCTTCTCTATAGGGAGCAGTTGTTAACTCAATCTTCTCATTATCATTTACATTCAACTGTTGATGTGGATCGGCTGGTATTGCAAGAGCATTTGCTTGCTCTAAATTAAATTTATTGAGAATTTTTCTTGTGTAGGCACTTTGACGTAAGAGAATAGAGCCATCGTTTTTTCTTTCAATCTGTAAACCAAGGTAAGTATCAGTATCGCCAGAAGTGATATCAAATTTTTTCTGAAGTGCACACAAGAAATCATTCAGAGTCTCTTCGTCGATTCCAGCTACTAGTCCATCATCTATATAGATGCTCACTAGGAGTATTATCAGATTATTTTTGATTAACATGTATATACAAGGATCAGCCTTTGATTGTTTGATTCCATAGTCTGTTAGAAAAACTTTTATTCTTTGGTTCCAACATCTAGACGATTGACGTAAACCATATAAACTTTTTAGTAGCTTACATACTCTTGTTGTACCATCGTTGAATCCTGTTGGCTGCTTCATGTATATAACCTCCTCTATATCACCATTTAAAAAGGCAGTCTTTACGTCAAACTGTTTGAGTACTAAATTTTCTTGAACGATCACTGTTAATAATATTCGGATGGAGTCGAGCCTTACTACACGGCTAAAGGTTTCGTTGA
Source organism: Tipula vernalis (assembly GCA_958295665.1). NCBI lineage: Eukaryota > Metazoa > Arthropoda > Insecta > Diptera > Tipulidae > Tipula > Tipula vernalis. The sequence goes on along the minus strand of OY282560.1, from coordinate 78,084,198 downwards.
AGTCTATTCCTTCAAGCTGAGAGAAGCCTTTGGCTACTAATCTGGCTCTAAATTTTTGTATATTTCCATTCGTATCAGTTTTTAATTTATAAACCCACTTATTTTCAACTATGATTGAGTTCTTTGGTATTTCAACGAGCTCCCACACTTTGCTGGTTTTTAAGGAATTCATTTCCTCCTCCATAGCTTGTTTCCACTCTTGTTCATTCGTCCCATTTACTGCTTGTTGAAAAGTCAGCGGTTCTTCTGGGTTTACAATGCAATATTCACAGACATTATCTCAATCTACTTCGTAGTCTTCTAATTTCTTTGGTTTATTTAGTTTGGATCGATCTCTTAGTTGTATCCCTGTACTCCTTTCAGCTTCTGGCGTACAAAATTTCTCATTTTCTTCTTCTGAATCAGATAATTGGTTAGGTAACTCAAGATTTTCTAAATTTTCTTCAATTTGCTCGTCGTCTTTTCTTTCAGCCTGACTATTTTTGAATTGTGTATTTTCTTCTTCAGGGAGATACAATAGTGCTTGATTTTGATTTTCTTTAGTAGATTCCATTAATTTTCCTGTATAGATAATATGTTTTCTGACAAAAATATCATTTTCCTTTGGAATCCAAACTCTGTTACCTTTTACAGTATCGCCGTAGCCTACAAAGTAACCTATTTCCCCTTTGAGGTCTAGCTTCTTTACTTTATTTTCAGGCAATTTCACGTAAACTTTCTCTCCAAATATATGGAATTCCTGAATATCTGGTCGCTTGTTGTATCAAATTTCATATGGTGATTTATTCTTAATGCTACTGGTTCCTGTGCAGTTCAAAATATAAACGACAGTGTTTACTGCTTCTGCCCAGAATTTAAGTTCAAATTTTGCAGCATGTAGCATTGTACGAGCAGCTTCTACAACAGTTCTGTTTTCACGTTCTATTTTGCCATTTTGCTCAGGGCAATAGACTACTGAATTTTGGTGAGAAACTCCATATTCTTTCATCAATTTTGTGACTTGTTGATTGACAAATTCCAGGCTATTGTCAGATCTAAAAATTTCTATTCCTCTGGGGCAATGTTTTTCTGTTTTCTTTATAAAGTCTTTTAGACACTCCAGTACGTCTGATTTTGCACCCAAGAAATATACGGTTCTGTAATGTGAGTAATCATCCTTTAATTGAAGAAAATACTTTGCACCTGTGAATGACTTTTCTGGTAGTGGTCCACACACATCTGCGTGGATTATTTGGCCAATACGACTAGTTTTGGTACTGCTTTGCTGAGGAAAAGGTAGTCGATGGATTTTACTCAATGCGCAAGGCTCACAGACTATTTTGTCATCTCCTCTTGGATTAATGTCATAATTTTTCAAAATCTTTTTAACTTGAGTGTAGTTTTGATGAGCTAATTTTTGATGCCATTCTTGAAAGGAACTTTTCTCAGCAATACATGCTTGATATTCATCAGCACTTTCTTTGCCATTTTCGATTGGCATTACCTTAATTTTCATTTCAAATAATTTGTTTTGTCTCTCACCTACATACAGCTATGGTTTTGCCTTCTTTATTGAATTTACAGATTCTTTTATCAGCTTCTAGTTAAATTTCTATCCAAGGCCACACCGCCAGAAAAGAGATTGTATTTCAGCTTTGGCACGTAGAGTACATTTGAAAGGTGACATTCTGTCCATTTTTCTCCATTAAATGCTGAAATGTTTATGCTACCTCTACCTTTGCCTGAAATGGTTTCTCCGTCTCTAATTTTTATTTTGATGTCATCTTTCATTGGTGTGTAGTTTATGAACCACTCCAGTTTATGAGTCATGTGATCGCTCGCTCCAGTGTCCATATACCAGGCCTCGACTGTAGTTTTCGCTGTCTTTTTCGTTGTCTCTCTTCTCTTGAAACTTTGGAATGTTTAAATTTATATTGTTTACTTTTTGGATTGTCCCAACATTCTGCTACCCAATGTCCAGGTTTATGACAAAAATTCCATTTTTCAGGTTTCCTTTTTGTATTTTTTTGGTCATCGTTTTTATTCTTAACATACTGAGTATTTTTGTTACCAATATTATTCTTGGAAAAATGATTCTTACTGCTTACTCTTACATTAGAAGCAAGTGCATTAACTTCTACTTCTCTTTGGCTTTGCCTCATCTCTTCAATTATCAAACTCGAGGTTAGGTTGGCTAACGTTCTATCGGTGGTAGCCGTTGATTCCCAGGCACTGATAAAATGGTCAAAATTTGGTGGCAAAGTTAGGAGAATTTTGATCATTACTCCCTTATCTTCAATTTTCTCTCCCATTGCTTGTAGTCTATTAGATATATCTTCAATTTTTGAGATATGTGCTGCAATATCATGTGAAGGATCTTTAGCCAATGTAAACCACTTTTGCTGTAAAATGTGGATTGTAGATTCTGATTTTTGTTCATATATATTGGTTAGCTTTTTCCACATTGCCTCAGAATCGCCCGAGGTCAAAATATGCATCATCGTTTGTTCAGTTATTGTGGTAACGATTACCTTTTGCGCCATCCCGTCGGTTTTATTCCATTTACGTATCGCTTCGGCATTTTCTTTTTCTCATCAGCCGTCGCATCTGTTGCCACGCGTGCAGGTTGTTTGTTTGTGCCATTTACTATGTCCCATTTCAATTCCTTGTAATTTGCTTACTCTGGACAATTCTGAATCCATCTTCTTAACAATTTTGGTCGACGATTACAATTTTCACTTCGCATACGGCTGGATATAACCTCACAAAATTTGTCTCATTTTCACTTTTATTTCCGAAAATATTACCCAAAACACGTTTCTGGGTCCATAACCTGTCGATTATATGTGGAATTATGGGTAAATAACTTAATAACTTCGGATGTTTAATGAACAAAAGTATTTATTAAAAACACATGTTCTTAGCTCTCTTCGATAGCTCGAATAATAATAAAAACAATTGTGTGTACTTGAACAAACCATAGAACTAACTAGTGCTGCCATCTAGGGAATAAACAGCGAGTGATATCCATAAAACAATTTAAAAACAACAATTCTGATAGTTTTTAATGTGTCGTGTACCACAAGTTTCTCTTAGGGCTTGGGCCGACTAACTTGTTATCAGTCGTTATTCACTCGAAACGCTTCTCCGCGTCAATCATCCACTCATTCGTTTATTTATTAAATTTGGCCACCAGGAAGAATTACCTACATCATCTTTACAAATTGCAAAAACGATTTAATCTTACGAACTGATACAACCATAGATTTTTTGTTCCAAGCATGTCGCGACTATTTTTATTGGTTGAAAGGTAGTTGCGACGTGCTTGGAAAATTAAAGACCGGCTATAGGCCTCGTAAGGCCCTATCAATAACTATAATAAATAGTAACAATCTAATGAAGAATATGCCTATTCTTTTTATCATTCGCTTTACCAGTTTATCTCATACTCAATTTACTGTTTAGGGGTGCATCGTCATCATTCTGAAGCAATATTAACAAAGAATTTTAAAAATAAGAGAAGGCTGGAAAATGGGACAAATAAAAGGAAGGTTCCTTTGATTTAAAAGATTACAAGTTTCTCTTAGAGCTTAGGCCTCGCGTCGATTCTCTTTCATTCGATTATTTGCTGCTACGAAGAACAGTGACACAACGGCAAATTATAATTTTCGGGAATTGCAAAAAGGATTTAGTCTTATGAAGTGATGTAACCAGTTTTTAATATTACAAGGACATCAAAATTACCTTGTATCGTTTGAAAGGTAGTTGAAACGCGCTTGGATTATTAAAAACTGTGGTTATATTTTTCGTAAGATTAAACCATTTTAAAATTCCTGTACATTTTAATTTGCAGTTGTATCACTGTTTTTTTTCCGGAGAAGCGATATACATACGAACGACGTCAACTGGACGTCTGTGAACAAACTTAAAATTTATAAATAAAATTGTATCTTCTCCTGTATTTAGTTTTTGATAAAATGAAGGTTTCTAAAAAATAAGAGTTGACCTTCAAATAACCATGAAAACAATCAAAGCTAAGGTCACCAATCAACTGCCCCCGTAAAATTCTATAACTTTTATTTTTATTTTTTTTTGATTGGCAGCTTTTCTGACGAAATACTCGCGTGGGTCTTTTAAAAAGGGACACCATAATTTGGTACAAAAAGGCTTTGGTATTAATAAATTTACTGTTATAAAGATCAGTGAATACCCGAATTTTGGTCATCAAATAGAAATTGAGAAATGAGAGTCATATACTAAAAGTAGGTACAAGTAGCATAATATTCCTTTTCTTATTTTAAAAATTACACCGCACATTAATAAAATTGAATATTATGCTTAACTTGTACCTATATGAAACTTACATTTATCAATTCCTATTTTACACGGTTTAGATAGACCTCTTACAAAAGGTATATGAGCCTGAACCATTAAGCCTGACACGTTGTATTTTGCCTAATATTTTAGTTCAAAATTCCAAATAAATTCGTAATATATAGTGAAAAGTGGGGTTTTCTGGAATGAATGAAGGAACCAGTAATTTTTCCGAAATACAACCGAAAAAGATTTTTTGTTATTCAGAAGCACAACCTTATGTTTTCAACAATTTTAATATTTGGTTGAAATGAGTGAATGAGTGATGCTCAATAACGACAAAATTCTTTAAAAAACCGACATGTTTACAAAAATATTTTCTACGGAGCCTGCAATAAAGTTCAGAGAATCAAATGTTCCAATCTGTGATAATTGTAAGGTTTTAATTTTTAGTCTTCCAGTCTAGATAAAAGGATTCAACTTTTATCAAGAGAGTTTGTTAATTCAATTAAACTACTTTGTGTAAGGTTATTGCTATTGGTAACCTCGACAAGTGATAATAGATAGTGTGCAATATATGTATGTATAATAAAAAATCAATTACACTGTAACGTGTACATTAAAGTAATGTATTATATAACTGTTGCCCTGGGGTGGTTGATATAACTATTCGTTTGTACATATAGAAAAGTATAAAATCACATAAATATTTCCTTTTTAAAATGGGAACTATCATTTTTTCACCGAATTATCGTTTCCATATACTTATATGTTTAATGAAAATTTATTTGAACAAAGTCAGTTACCAAATGAAAATGCATGATAACAGTACATTTAGTAAATGTAATGTACGGGAAAAGCAAAAAAAAAAAATTATAATTAATATGTGCTATCTCGTATAATCTCGCTACATTTTTTTTAGATTTACAATTACAAGCGAATACTATTCATATTCATACATTCAATCATAGTGATTTTTGAACATGTACACATTTTCATCTCATATATTCTGGAAAAATGGAATAAAAAATTTAAATTATTGCCGTCTTACTTTGGTCACTGGAATAGTTATTGGTATAAAAATAAAAATGCAAATTATGCTCAAAATGAAAACCGAAAATAATTTTCTTTTTACTTTTATCAATTGACATTAAAAATTAAATAAAAAAACAAAAAAAAAATTCAAAAATATTCCTAGAATAATTCTATACCAACAAAAACTAGTTTTGAAACTATTCATTCCGGAATGAAAATACATGGCATTGTTGTTGTAAAATGCTCAAAGTAAGACGGCATATGTATAGCTCGTCAAAGGAAATAATATAACGCTGCACAGTATGTATAATATGAATTTCATTTAGATGTGGAAAAGTTAATATGTGCTGAAAATTTCGCGCATAAAGAGTGTTCAAATAACATCTTTGGGATGTTGAAACGTTATAACCGGTAAAAGTTGATGTTTAGTCCAAATCTGTTTCGAATTTATATTCTACAATCAATTATTATAGAAAATAAAATTAACGACAAAAAATTCATCAAACACTTCGTAATTTTGGTCGCAGGATATTAACAAAATGTGGTTCCAACATGATACCACCACAAAAAAAAAAAAAATCATCCTATTTTATAAATTCGAATCTCGAAACAGCGAAAGAGTTGAAAATGCCTCAAACTTGAGATACTGTACAGATTGTATACGCATTTGTATTTCATTTGGAATCTAAACTTTTCAAACGACTTAAAACATAATTGATGCAGTTTTTGAGAGAACATTAAAAAGTTTCTTTTGTTCAAGTTTTAATGGTATTAATTATTCCCAAACAAGGCAACAGCCACCGTTTCACATTCAGTAATACATACATTTATGACTGAATTTAATTTCATTTAACCTACAAAAAAATTATTTCCCTCTTGCGTTACGTTCTCCATGGTTTTGCAACGGTTTTTACACTTAATATTTGGAAAGTAATGGCGAAATTGTGGCATAGTTTGGATTATAAATGATTTGGTTTTAAGAACATAAAAATTCTTTCCAGGAGTACATGTATTATACTCTGCAAAGTTCAATATTTGAAAAAAGTTCCTGGTGACTAGTATAATCCCTGAAATATACTAGATGCGACCGATGTGACTAAGTACAAACAAATTTTAAATTATGAGAATTTAACTTAAATAACAAAGAACAAGAAAAGAGCAACAAGAAAAAGTTGAAGTTCAATCAATTTTTTTTAATACGTCTGAGTTGCGTCGAGAACAATTGCTTTAGTGTAAATCCTGACAGATTAACGTTTTCTTTTCTACTTAATCATGTCGGTTGCATAGTTAGATTTATATTTTCGGTTGAACTGACATATTTTACTATAAAGCCACCAGTGACTTCTTAGAAAAGTGGTTTAGAGCAAGACTAACAAGTTGTACTAAATGGAAACTGCCCATTTTGTGCGATTCAGTCATTTGCGTGTAATGGCCGTAGCCTCTTTTATTAATTGTGACTTTCAAAGCGAAATCTTTTACAACATCAAACGACGTCATGGCTGAAGTTCTTTTTTCATCTACTAAATCTGGCGACCATTTCATGTTTTATGATGTGGTGAATATCACAGATTCGGACCGGAAGTACCTTTGATTTTGATCACAACTTTTTTTGATTTGATCGGCTACTTGTTGAGTATTGAAATTGAAATATTTCGCATTTACAGTTGTGTTCATATTAATAGCAGCACTATCCAGAAGAAGAAAAAACTCGTATTTATTTATTTATTTATTTACATTAATTTGAAAATTCTATTTTGAGCTACAGCTCATTCTCAATAGAATTTTTAAAAAGTGGCCAAAGTATAATAATAATACAAAATTGTTGATTTAAGAAATAATTACAGTACACCCAATAGACTTCTTCCGGCAATTCTGTATCTGAAGTGTCACACCATGGCTTGGATCTTTCCATCTTCAAAAGGTATACAAGAGGGTTCCATGCATTATTCACCTGATACACCTTAGAGTCTCAGAAATCTCGTCTCGTTAAGATGACATCACGGCTTGGGTTGGGGTTTTTGTACACAAATTATTTTTATTAAAATATTTATATTTAAAAAAACTAAAAATAAATTTGAACTGACTCGAAAGTCTAAGCCTACAAGACTATTTTTTAAAAATCGCAAGTTCGTATAAGTTTTCAAAATCGCAAGTTTGATTAAGATTTATTCATGAAATATATTTGATATTGTCATATGACAACACGACAACCGCGGATCTCCTTTTCATAGATTCCACTAAGTTTTGACATTTCTCAATCGGTATTGTACTCCATGCTTCGTGCTCTGCCTCGCACAATTAGTGGGCATTTTTTAGATTAACTTTGCTCACTTTATTTTTAACATCAGCCCACACGTTTTCTATGGAATTGAGGTCCGGTGATTGCGTTGGCTACTCCATAAGATTAATTTTGTACTTCCGAAACCGCGAGTTCGCCTGTTTGCTTGTATGTTGTGGGTCGTTATCTTGCTAAAACACTCATTTCAGGGTCATTTCATACTCAGCATAGGGTATAGCATGATGTCTTCAAGTATTTTAATGTATAAAAATGTATCAATGATGCTCGTTATGGGATATATCGGCCCAACACCATAGTATGAGAAGCAAGCTTAAATCATCAATTTTGCACTACCATGCTTAACAGTCTTTACTGTGTACTTTGGGTCGTGGACAGTGTTTGGAGGTCTCCTCACATATTTTCGACGACCTGTGGAACCATAAAGAACAATTTTACTTTTGTCACTCGATAAAATATTTCGCCAGTTTTCTAGGGGCCAATTGACGTGGTGTGCCTTAGCGAACTGTATTCTTTTTGCCACATGTCCATTGGTAAGCAATTGTAATTTTCTCGGACTCCTGGTGGCCAATTTAGCTTCTATTAGGCGCCTCCGCATAGTCACCGCACTTACCGGTACCTGAAGTTCCTTCTTTATCTTTTTTGAGCTGATACGAGAGTCGTCTTTACCATTTGTATGATTTGTCGGTCAATACGCTAAGTTGTTTTCCTTTTCGGCTCACGTGTTTCAACCTTATCAGTCCATTTTACTGAATTACAGACCATTTTCGCAGAACATCAGATAATTTCTTGTATTTCACGGTAAGATTTTCCTTCACATCGAAGTTTTTTTAATAAGGTTTCGCTTTTCTTCCGTGCAGTGCTTAGATCGACCCATTACTTTTCTAAAATCCAGTTAAATATGGTTTTTTGCATTTTACGAATTACGAGAAAAATTTGTACTTACCAATTAGGATAAAAAGTTTCAACTCTTCGTTAAAAATCTCGCTTGAAATTATGTTTCTTACGTTGCTGCTATTATTATGAACAGCTTGGTTCAAACACTCGCTAAGAAATGTAATCTCATAAAAAAGAATTAAAGATTTTTTGAAACAGTAATAAGAGAGGAGAGAAGAAACTCTCAGAGCATTGTCAACCTTGGAAAAAGTAAGGAGTAAAAAATATTAAAGAGTTATTAAAGCATGGTAATGCGCTGCTATTAATGTGAACACAACTGTACCAATACCAAATACATAATCTGCCGGTCAGTTTTATATTCAACTAACGTTTTTAATCGTTCGAAATTTTCTCAAACCGCGCTTTCTATGTCGGAAACTACAAAAAAGATATGCAAATGTATGGGTGCAAGTAGCTCAGCTGATCTCAGCGGTTTGTCAACTTTGTAGTTTTGATTCGGCAGAAAAATCTTTTGAAATTTTTCAGTGTTGCTTTTTTGCCACAGGGCTGCGGAGTCGGTGAAATAATTCTTCGACTCCGATGTATTAAAAATTGACTAACCGAATCCAAACCCAACTGTTTCATGTAATCAAAATATTAAAAATTCACAATACTTCTCGTATTTAAATTCTTTCATCATTAGAACATAATTTAAACATAATAAAAATTTCTGTTGATTTTTTTCCACTTTCTCCAAGCCATGAAAAAATTTAATCCAGGATTTTTGTAATTCGAAGTCGTTTCCATTTCTTATGGTCATCTAGAAATTTTTCGAATTTATGTTTTTCTTTTACATCTTAACAGAATTTTCTTGGTGGTTAATAGATGATGATGACGGCTGGTCACTATGACTGTGAACTTTTCGATAATACCTAAAAATCATTTTAAACGATTTTCAAATTACATAGCGCCGGTTTGCCTCTATTTAGTTGATCATCTCGTTATCAAGCAGAAACACTTCTCATATCTTAACGATGGTTTTATTTCTGTTGCGAGGATATTTAAGTTTTTTCCTAAGTGAAACATTACGCATCGCCATTATTTATAAAATTGACCTGGGGTCAAATATACTGATTGGAGTATTTTTGTAGTTAAGGGTAAGATGCATTTTAGGAGAGAAAAAAAAATACGGAGTGGGAGTCGTTGAGTATTTTTCCCGACTCCTGACTCTGACTCCACAGCCCTGTTTGCCCACAATTCAGTTGTGTCTTTGAATCAATATTTTCCTATTGTCTCTGAAATTAATGTAACAGTCAGTCATCATGGCCAATTCGGTCGGTTAGAATAAAAGCCCAAAAAAATTTGAATTGAAACAACAAATATCGTTTGAATGTTGGTTTTTCCTACCTTGTGTGAGCACAATTTTTTCATCTTGGATTAACGTTGTTTCAATGGCATCCTGTGGCACTATTCTGGTTTTCCGAGGGAATTGAGAATTGAGAATTGATTTATTGTGATTTTTTGGTGTATTTTGGTATTATTTTTTCCAAAGCATACTTAATTTTGGGTAAAAATGGTTCCATTTCATAGCAATTTCGGTGTTTATTTTCCCCCAAAAATTTGTTTGGGAATTATTTTTTCCCAAAACATGAACAAAATACCAATCAACATTTAAAGTGTAGACAATATGCACATTCTTGGTATATTTTATACTCCAAGATCTCTCCCTTTATTATTGGAACTAGTCCAAGTATACAAATTGTAGCAGAAGGTCCATGTGCAACATTCAACGTTACCGCAGGCGCAGCCAGTGCATATTTTAAGCCTCTTAACTAAAAGGCTGTATTAATTTATTACCGATAAATCGGCGCTTAAGATAAACAAACTATAATTTTTAGTTTTTTTGGCCCACTTTCCAATGGAAACCAACCACTGTTATGATCATTTGGTTTGTAGAATGGTTTTTAGATGGTTTGAATTCTTCTCCAATAACAAGAAGCAGTGAACATGAAGAAGCTTATTTAATGGATAATTCACTCTAAATTTCAACCTATACGGTGGCCATATCTAACCACTCCTAACCACTCCTAACCACCTCGAATTGTTATTCGAGCCACAATCTCCAACCCCCTTAGAATATAACGTAACAAAACTTGGGACTTCTCTTTTGTCGCATTTGAAATTTTAATTTTTTAACTGGTGGTACCGCAGAAACTATCTCTAGTTTTTGGTTAGGTGGAATCCATTACAAGCAAAATCAAAACTTTTTTTGTTATGTAACAACTCTTGTAATTCCCCATTTCTTATAACATTTTGTAACGGCAAACCTCGTATCTCATCACTTGTTATATAATTTATGGGTGGCCCATTTTCGTTTTTAAAATAAATATTTGTTATTCTTTGGACAGATAAGAGCCGTCTTCCACTTCTCTGAGATGTCTTCTTTAGACTAAATTATTGATATGAGCTCAAATATCCAGTAGAACAGATAATCACCGCCATATTTGAGTATTTTACTGTAAATACCATCCTCACCAGTGTTTTATATTTTTTCTTTTGCGATATTACGTTCCACAATTCATCATTTGATGAATTAGGTGGTAGTGTCTTCTCGACGTTGATATCGCGTTACAGCAAGAGAGGTTGGTGCTCGGAAGGTGGTGCCTGTCTATTTAGAAGCGAGGAGAAATAATTCGGTCATACTTCGAGGACGGTTTTAGGGTCCATTTTTAATTCACCACATTCATTGCTTATGAGGGAAGTATGTGCTGGCAACCAGGGTGCAAGAAGTTTGGGCCGATGGTACTACGATATGTAATTTTAGCGCTGACAGTTTGAGCATTGAAGTCGTTCAAAATAATTTTAATGTCATGTTGCGGAATTTTGTTCAGGACGGTTTCGAGCTGATCGTATAAAGCGTCGATCAGGCTACCCAACAGGGGGAGCATGAACATTCGCAAATGTGATATTAAAATGACGTTCATCAAACCTGAGTGTACAAATTTGATTGCTGAAAGTCAGTCACAAATTGGCGACATCCGTTGCGAATCAAGAAATCGAAGCCAAATTCATGTTTATCCATGTTATTGCTGTGAAAGAGAGTTAGTCCGTAGATAATATTTTAAAAAGATTAAGGACTAGGAAGGACGTTTTAAAATTTTAGCTTACCCACTTTTCGTGGTTAAGCTAATATTTTAAAACGTGTTTTTTCGTTTAATGACGACCATTGGGAAACTTACGGATGTAGTTGCCAATCTTTTTCACTTGTATTGAGCTGTGGTTGAGAGTTTCTTTCCAGGCCATGGTCCTAAGTTCCTATTTCGCCGATTAAGAGAGATTTCTTTACATATTGTGAACATCGATATTTTCGGAAAATAAAGAATAATTCTTTTTACCAAATTGAATAAGTATAATCAAGGTCATCAAATCCTGATGTTTTCTTGCCTCTATGAGAATAAATCTAAGAAACATCAGTATGTACTGGATTGGGTAGGAAACCTCGGCGATCGTTTTATCGAAATCAAAATCTCTATTTAAACAAATAACGAATCTTAAAATATCGATATCGTCTTAGGCGAGTTTCCCCATTTTTAATTTTCGTTTGTCGTTCTTTTTAGAATGGTAAAGGCATTTACCAAATTTAATCTGTGTGTTGGCACACACCCACAACTGTATTTTAGACTGAACAGGAAATTGATTTTTTATTTTGCAAAACAAAAGTGATTTGTTGAAAGTGATCGGAAAGTAAAGCTGATCGGAGAGTTTAGTTTAATATTTTTTTCAGACCTTCACAGCCGAGAAGTTTTGAGTACTCTCATCTGACTCACGACCTGTACGAAAATTGCCATAAACTAGGTAGCTTGTTGGTATGATTTTACATGTTGGACGGCCTGAGTCTCTCCTTTCGAAATTGACACTTGGTCGAGAGTCCTTGTTTCTAAATGGATCTTCTTGTATTGATAGAGTATAGTTGGCTAAATTTTTGGGTGTCGTGAATGTGCATAGTTTGCTTCGCGATAAGACTCGCTCGATTTTATAAAAAAAAATTATATGTACGGTACCATCATGTGGGGCACGTAGAGTAAAAAATAGAAAATGTTTAGAAGAACTTCATGCATCTTATTCAGTGGCGGATTAAGAAAAATTCGGGTCCTAGGGAAACTTTTGTTTCTGGGCCCCTCATAATGTTAGGAAAATGTGGGCCCTTTACAAGCTTTCTTTTCTGGAAGCAAAATTTTGTCCTACAAAAATCCTGGAGATTAGGCCTTTTCTCTGTTTTCATGCCCAAAACGTCTGGTTTCTCTATTATTGACTAGTTAGTTAGTCGCAATTTTGTTTTAAATTTAAAAAACCATCGACTGCGCAATTGAAAAAAAAAGTCTGGAATTGCTAGCTGTAGATTCTCTTATAACAAAACGATTATGTGTTTTATAAGTAAGGCAAATAAGACAATTTTACGAAAAAAAACCTTTTTGATAACAAAGTACTTTGTCACGTTTGAAAGGTTGCTGACAAAATGTGATTTTGCGTTCTTGATATAGAAATAACTGTTTCATTATGTATACAAAGATTTCGACTCTTTTTGACTCGAAATTTTTTAACTTGGGTCCGAAAACCATTTTTTGTTATCTCTTTGCACAGGGCAGTTATGTTTAGGAAAAAGCAAGTGGTTCTCAGATAAACATGAAAAAATGTATAGTTCTTGTCTGTTTGGCAAGGTTGAATAATTGCAGAAATTGTCTTTCAGACAAATTTTTGATGAGTTTATCTGAACTGTACCATATACATAGAGCTGAATCATGTTCGAATAATATTTTCATAACTTTTACCAGAATATCGTTTAAATATCAATAAACTAGCTTTGTAAAATGACGTAAATTAGTTCGCATATTTAACACATTTGAATTGACGTATTTTCCAAAATGACGTCTAGCAAATACCAAGAACTTAAGGCTATTGTTTTGAACTTTGGAATTTTCGAATTCTACTCTAATGTCTATTTTATCTGTTTTCGTTTGAATATTACACAATTTGAACTCAGAATCCGGCCCAGAAAATTATAAATCTCATATCGCAAACACAGTTAAACAGTAATCATTTATTAAAATGAAAAATGAAAGAAAGTAAAAGCAAATATTATCATTCGTTTAAGTTTTTTTTTTATTTATTTTGATTTTCAGAATTTATCAACAAAAGCATTGCAAATTGACGGTAACTCAAATCAACAAAAAACTCAACATGCGAAACAGAAACCGGGGACAAATATTTTGGGTGATGTCTTCAAAATGAAATTTCCACCAAAAGGTAATTACTTATAATGTATTTAAAAGTTTTCGTTGCCATATTTAAAAAGTGCGTTGGCTTAAAGAGTTTCAATTTTAATTTTTTTTATTATACATTATCTGTGATATTTTCACGTAATTTATTTTTCACATCGGTGAATTTGTTTAAACAAAAAAAAAAAAAAAATATTTATTATTATAATTTTTTTTCCATGATGATAGGATTTGCAGAATTGTATTATGTAGTAAAAAATAATAAATTAAAAAAGGGAGAAATATTTCCCGGCAACGTTCGCAAATAAACGAATCAAAAAACAAATTCACATTGCAAAAAAAAAAAAATTATTTGATGAAAATTACTTCAGATTTAAATTATAACTTTATGATGGTTTTATTTTTTAAAGACAACAGCTAAGATAAAGCCGGTTGGGCTGTTGTTGGGTGTCGAATTTTCTTCACTTTTTTTTTTACTCTGCATACTTCGAAAACGTATTTAAAATATTTAGAAGTAAGAGGAGTTTAGCTAGGCAGAATTTATCTATATATAATTTTCATTTTTTGTGTTAAGCGTGTTGACAAGACGACGACATTCAAAGACGACGGTAAAATTGTGAATGCGAGAGATTTATTTCTTTTTAATAATATCTACACTTGAGATTAAAATTTGACTTTTTCTTTTTAGAGGAAATTTAATTTTGTTTTTTTCGTGTTTGGTATTAAGTGGGTTTTGCTAGAGTGACATAGATTGATTTGTTTTTATATGTACGTGTTTATGTATATTTAGGTTATTTAGAAATTAGAATTTTATAATTAATGTTTTGGGGAAAGTACTTAGCAGGTAAAAGTCTTATTCAATTTAACAGTTTTAGAATCGAAGAAACTCATAACTTTCCAGCTATTAAACTAGATTAAATTTGAGAAATATTGTGCATTTAATTATTAAAAAATTAAGGCTCCCTTAAATCATAACGGTGTCTGTTACTATCGAGTTTTTTAACACAGTTTGATGTATTGCTGTCCGAATATCCGGACAATATGGACCATATGAATATCGATACACCATACATGTTTCTTAATTTCTAAAAAATTTTCCAAAAACTTTAAAATTTTCGTCACGTTCTTAAATATCTTTAAAATATATACCTACTATCTACTTAAAAACTATTATTACAAGCGAAAGAATGAGGCAAATTAGTCAAACATAATTATCGAATGTACAATTTTATGAAAGACAGATTTTGTCTTCAGGCATCATTTCTATAGCTATATCAGTGTAGATACCGCTGCTGTGAAATAAACAACAATATCAATATTAAGATATTAAAACTTCTATTTTCGGGAATATAAAGAATAAGAATGTTAGTAGATTATCCATTATCAGTTCATTTCTTGAAGATAACTTTTTCAATAAAATTTTATTCGTATATACTTAAAAGTTAAAAACAAACTTTTCTAATATAATTACCAAAAAAAAAAAGTAAATAATTTTTTTATAATATTTATACATCTTTTTAGTGGTACCTTCTCCAGCTACTTTATTAAATATTGCTACCGTGTGCTGTCTTCTTTCTTCGTTTAACTGAAATATTTCTTCATTGTGTTGTATAATATTTTTATTATAACTTTACTTAAATTATTATTATTATTTGATATTCTTAAAAAAGAAAACTTTTTATTTATAAATTATTATTAATTCTTTTTATTGATTTCGCTTAAGTAATTTTCCTTGATCTACCAACAACAATACTGGTTTATTTGTTAAATAAATTTTTATCTATATTCTAACCAGCGTTTTTTTTTCTTGTTGATAGAAAATGTTCACAATAAATATATATAAAGCAACTTCGCACGTTCTATAAGTTTAAGCACAAAAGGAAAGAAAAAAAAATTCAAAAACTTTTAATTTTATAACAGAAATGTTCAATAATTATTTTAAAATATTGAAAGAAAACTAAGAATTTTTTTGTAGTTTTTATTTTAGTTAGCAAGTACTGAAGGAAGCTTTTAAGTTTATTCTTTTCAACTAAACATGTTTAATATAAACTACAAGGTTTTAACTATTATTTTTTGGAACAGTGATACAACACGAAACACATAGATCGAATTTGATTTGAAATGACCTGTATGATTGTGATGTTTTTAATATCTTCGTATTTAATTTACACGAGATGGTCTAAATAAAATACTCTTTCTTTGTTGAGCTTACACAGTACACACGAGAATGCTTTATTCTTTTCTTTAGCGTGGACGTAGTTACCATTTCTAAAGCTACGTTCACATATCGAACTCTTTATGGTAATGCTGCGCTTACATACACTTCAAATACGCATACATTACATACCTCCATTCTAAGATTTTATACAGTATTCATTTTTATTATAATTTTAATTTAAAATACTATACATATTATATGAAAACAAAACTACAGGACTCCTTCGTTTTATTTTGATTTATAAATTTAACTTATCACTAGGTTTTTTCTGTCGTTTAGGACGACTGTTTTTGGGTGTTACAAACAATTCTGGAAAACCCAAAAATTCATCACCAGAACTATCTGAAACATTTATTTCATTTGATACTTCCGGATTATGATTCTTGTTTACAATATTATTGTTACAACCGTTATTTTCGGATAGTTTTAACCTAATTATATCGTAACTGTTCGCATTGTCAACCTCATTGTTACTCTGAGTACTAATGGTTGTACCACCTTTAATTATTTGATCGGTATGTCGTTTTATTCTCCTTCCCGATTCCAGTTCGTACAAATAAGTTCGAAACCCTAATACCTGTACTATTTTAGCAGGCATCCAACTTTTCTTGTTCGGATTTCTGTAGTCCCTAACCATGACTTTCTCCTCTACATCGAAAATAACTCTACGTCTCCCCCTATAATATTGTCGTTGCTTTGACATACTTTTGTCTATAGTTTTACTGACTTCTTCAGTTTTTGAATTATGATTTTGGTTACTTTCCGATGGTTTTACTAAATCGAATCTAACAATGTTCTGCTAATCGGTAATCAAAAAGATTCCTCTGAATTATGTTGTCTAAACACAAATTATTTAAATTTTCAGTTTGCGCTTGATCTAATGCGGCACAAAATGTCTTTTTGAAAGTTTTAACTGCATTTTCAGCTGCACCATTTGTAGCTGGATGTCCCGGTGCAATTGAGATATATTTGATACCATTTAACTTTACAAATTTTGCGAAGTTACCAGACTGAAATTGTGTTCCACAATCCGAAACTATAGTATCTGGTAGACCAAAGCGAGAGAATGTTTCTCTGAGTTTGTTTATAGTAAACTCTGATGTTATGTTACGAGTTCTAAATACTTCGACCCATTTTGAAAAGGCGTTCGTGATAATTAAAAAATATACTTCTTTTAACGGACCAGCGTAATCTATATATATCCGAGACCAAATTATATTCGGATTTGGCCAAGGAATTAGTTCTATTTTCTCCGGGTCTGGACGTGTTTTTAGACAATATCTACACTCTTTGATTAGATTTTCTAAATCTTTGTCAATTCCTGGCCACCACATATATGATCTTGCAATAGAGTTACTCTTGACAATTCCAAGATGTGAAGCATGAACGCTGTTTAGCATGATCTTTGGCAGTGATGTAGGAATAATAATTCTATGTCCCCACATAAGAATATTCGACTCAATTGTTAGTTGTGCTTCTCGACGCTGAAAAAGTTTGAAAATATCGCCCTTCAATTTGGAAAAATTACTATTTTTGACCGCACCGAAAACCTCTACTAACATTTCGTCTTTGGAAGTTTCCAAACTCACGAGATTCTCGTCTATTGCAATGTCCTTATCCAGAATAAAATTTATATACGATTTTTCACTAGTTCGTAATGGTAATCTCGATAAAGCATCTGCTATGTTGTCTATTCCTTTAACATATATGTACTAATTTATAGTCGAATGCTGATAGATTTACCGCCCAGCGCTGAATTCGGCTGGCTGCCATTTGTGGAAATCCTTTAGTTTCGCCAAATAACCCTAATAAAGTTTTGTGGTCTGTCCTTATTACGAATTTTCTCCCTACTAGATATTGATAAAATTTGAAGATTGCAAAAACTATTGCGAGTCCCTCTTTTTCTATCACATTATAATTTTTCTCTGCTTTTGACAAAGTTCTACTACAGAACGCTATTGGCTGTTCTGATCCATCAGTAGCAATATGGGAAATTACTCCTGATATTCCATAATTTGAAGCATCGGTTGCTACTACGATGGGCAAACTTGGATTATAATGGACTAATACCACATCTCTGACTATCTCTGTTTTGATATTATCAAACTCTTTCCGACAATTGGAATCCCATTTAAAATGTACGTCTTTCTTCAGAAGATGGTAAATACTGTGCATCTTCTTTGAAATGTTTGGCAAAAACTTGGCGTAATAGTTGACCAATCCACTGAACGCTCTAACTTCAGTGACATTAGAAGGTTCTGGGGCGTTGCCTATTGCATCAATACGTTCTGACGACTTCGACAAACCGTGTTTTGAAACTTTATGACCCAAGTATTTAATTTCATCTTTAAAAAATTCGCACTTGTCTTTACGAAGTTTTAACCCTGCGTCTGACAATCTTTGAAACGTAATTTTCAAATCCTCTAAATGCTCTATGGTAGTTCTGTCCGTGACAACAATATCGTCCAAAAAGTTAACTACTCCAGGAATTCCTAACAATAGCTTTTCAACTCTTTCTGGAAAATTCCAGTAGCAGGCTTGATACCATATGGCATACGATTGACTAGAAAAACTCCGCGGTGAGTGCTCCAAGCCATCAATTTGCGAGCCTCTTCCTCTAGCTCAAATTGATTATATGCTGACTCCATGTCGAGCTTTGAAAATTGTTTACCGCCTTGCAATTTATTAAAAATTTCATCAATTAAAGGTATTGGATGTCTATCGCCAATTAACGAACTATTAAGCGTAACCTTATAATCGGCACAAAGTCTAATGCCCCCATCTTGCTTCAACACGGGAACTAATGGTGTACCCCAATCGCTTGTAGGTACTGGTGTAATTTCACTTAACCTTAATAATCGATCCAACTCACCATCGACGTTCTCCTTAAAAGCTTATGGTATTTGCCTGGGTTTCCGAAAAATAGGTTTACTATTTTCTATCACACTTAATTGTATTTGGTGATATTTAAACGTACCCAACTGACCATCAAATAAATTTTTGAAATCGCTTAACAGTTTATTCAAACCGGACACTTGGCTAGCTTGTATATTATTTACTTGTGTAAAAGTTATACCACATTTTGACAAAAAATCCCTGCCCAGCAATGCTGGTGCTAAATCATTATTGGTACTTATTGTGTTAACCATACTACTAACGGGAATTTGGAAATTTTTCGACCGTACCGAATTTTCGGATAAAATTTACCTACTACCTCGATTTCATGACCTGAGAATGCGGACAGTTTAATATTAGCTGTTTGTAATTTAAAATCTGAAAATTCTATTTTGTATAAATGCAACGGTATCAATGATACGCCAGCACCGCTATCTAACATGAATTTAAAATTCTTATTTTCTATTTCGATATTTATAAAAATAGAATTATTATTAATACTGGTATTTACGTTAAATATGCTTTCTTTATCTACGTTACTACAAAATTTCCTTTCATCTTTTTGATGAATTTCCAATTTGTCGACATTTGACACATAATTAATTTTCTTTAACTTACATACTGTGGCAATATGACCCACTCTGTTGCATTTCACACAGGTTGCTGCTTTGTAATAACAATTGTTACTGGTATGGTTTTTGTACCCGCAGTGTTCACATCTCGGTTTCACTGCTGTATTGTACTGCTTTTGTTGATGATTGCCTTGTTTACTCGTATTCGATTTAAATTGTGTTTGATTGTTCACACTTTTTAATTTGCTTCCCTGGTGTTAATTTGTAAATTGTCTTTTTACTGCATTTATTATTGTGGATTGCGGTTGATGTTTTAATACAATATCCAACGCTTTCTGTAACGTTAATTTGTTTTCGTCGTCTTCCTCACAAAGCCGATCGAATGCTCTACAATATTCGCTATGACTGACCACGAATTTGTCTAGCAATTTTGATTCCAGATGTATACCGAAATTACAGTTGCTCGCCAGGCGTTTTATTTTGGCAACAAATTCTGCCGCTGATTCGCCTTCTACCCGCGTAGCATCATAAAAACTTTTCCGCTCCAACCATATCACGATTGATTTTGTATAATACTTTTTTAATGTATCACACAGCTCACTATAATTTTTGTCCATCGGTAATGATGGTGTTGCCAAATCGCGTAATAATTTATACACCTTAGCGCCGATAGAGTTCAATAATAAGATTTTCTTACTATCGTCGTCTGTTGTTTTACAGGCATTGAAAAAATTCTCCAACCTTTCCTGGTATAGCAGCCATTCATCTACTTCCGGATGGAATTTCTCTCCGAAACGTGTGATATTAACACCATTTTGTGTTTTGATATTTTCGGTATCCGTTGTTGTCATATTAATGCACTTTTTCTTTTTAATCAATCAATAATTTATTAATCAACGTATTAATAATACTTTTTTATTAAATTTTTTTAATTTTTTTACCTCGTCGCCAATGTGATGTTTTTAATATCTTCGTATTTAATTTACACGGGATGGTTTAAATAAAAACACTCTTTCTTTGTTGAGCTTACACACGAGAATGCTTTATTCTTTTCTTTAGCCTGAACGTAGTTACCATTTTCTAAAGCTATGTTCACATCTCGAACTCTTTATGGTAATGCTGCGTTTACATACACTTCAAATACGCATACTTTACAATGATTTAAATGTTTTTTAATGGTTTTGGGCTCCATACTATTTTTATTTTTTTAAATAACTTGAGCTTACTCACTTCGAGTCCATTTTCTAAAACGTTTTTAAGTTTTTTCAATACAATTTTTATTTATAAACAAATCAAAAACAAAACCAAAAAAATTGAAACTTTTTCCGTAGAAACCAAAATTCCTGTGTCTAATCGGGAACATTTATGAATGAATATCTATTGAAATGGATTTCGAGGACGAACCTTACTGGCATTAATTGAGCACGAGCAAAGTACAGTCCTGTTAAGTTAATCACCCAAACCTCCCATGTACGCTTTAAAATATACCATTATTCATACACGGCAATTTTGTTCAAGATTCCATAGTAGTAAATGGTCACGGCAAATTCGCTGAACAAAGCAAAATCGAATCACTTTGTTACTGATAAATTTGAAATAAATGAAATAGAGCGGTTCGTAAAATCATAGCAAATGGAAAGACAGTAGCGCGAAACCCTCTTAACCAAACTCAGCAACAGCATGAGCAATACTAGAGTTGTTGATTTTGCAAAGCTCGAGCTTTCGATCTTTTTAGAGTACAAGCGTTTTTGATCCCAAAATATTAATTTTATAACGTAAATTATCTCTCTTTATTAAGAAATCTCTTTATTTCTTGAATGTTAAGAGTTTCAAACTTTTTAACAATATTTTCTAATAGTAACTTGGGTATGAGGAATCCTAATCTGAAATATATCAATTTCCGAAATTCGAAAAAAATGCTACACACGGACACACTTTTCGAATTCAGAGACGTACTTTTTCAAAGTTCGTCGAAAATAAAAAGATCGAGTATTTCAAGCAAAAATATCGAGCTTCTAACTATGCAATTACCCCCAAAAGCTGGATCTAGCTGGATCTTTTCGGCTCGAGCTAGCTCGAGCCAGCTCGAGCCAACAGCTCTACTAATAACAAAGCAAACCAATTAAACAATTTTAAAATTAATATTTTATTATGTATCAACGTATTGGATGTACAAATAAGTTTTGAGGGATTTACAAATTCAGTAAACAGTACTCTTTAAAAGGTGGTAAATCATATTTTAATTCCCCTAAATCAAGGGGAACGCCATCTTCGGATACGAGTATACGATTAATTACATTTAACCATTTACATATTTTAACTCAGTACTGTAATTTTTTTTTAAATCGAAATTTTAGACAAAAATTGTTGGATGCACCTAGACTAAGAAGCTAGAATCCTTCGAAAATACTACAAAAACTTGCTAATTTTCGTATGAAACCACTACGCAAAGTTTAATTCTGGTTGGATGTGAATGAAATGGAAACGTATACAAAGTATACACGCAGACATGCAGATTTTCATTTTTATTAGTATAGATAGACAAATAATTTGTGTATGTCTCCCCTATTGTAACAATGTACTATTTCCAAAATTTTTTTTACATGATTTGTTATAAAGACGCATAGTTCGCATGCCCTAGTACAACGGGGTTAAAAAAACTTAATTCTCTTAAATTGCATTGATGTAAACTTTAAAAAAGAAACAATTCAATGTTTCAAATTAACGGTTTAAAATTTGAATTTCGATAAATTTTCGAAATTGTCGCATGTTTATACGTATTTAATATATTTCGATTTAAGAACAAAAGTCCAAACAAAATATTTTAAGTCTCGAACGATTCATTTTTCACAAATACATTACCGTAAAAGTAGGAATTAAAAGATGCACGCCACTCAATCTGCTGCACCAATCATAATTGCGACGAATCAAAATGGAGCACTTAAAATTTGTAGTGTCACTCATCGTGCATTGATATCCGGTACCCATAAAATAGAAGAACTTTTTCATATAAGTAATGTGAGATGTTTAATACCCCTATTCCCTTGGTCGTGTCACTTCATTCGACGTGACAATTGTCGTGTCACTTCAACTTTAAATTGGTATTCTCTTAGTCGATCGAAGTGATAATATAAGAGAATGCGACGTAAAACTATATCTGTCACTTCAAACGACAATTGTCGCATCGATCGACTAAGAGAATATCAAAATTTGATTGTCGGTACAAGTGACAAGCGACACGACTAAGGGAATAGGGGTGTAAATTCAGTGGATTAAAAGTAAGGTTAAAATTCAATTGGTGTACTTCAACACCTGTTTTTATTTTAAATATTCTTAAGTAAATTGGTTGGGTTTACTTGCTTGTAAACCACATTTTTTGATTTTGCTCCCGAAGCAAAACATACAAATTTTTTGAAATTCGTGCTCTCGAAATAATGGTGAATTCTCTTTTACGTAGCCACATACTAAAAGACGCAATGAGAAGGATCGAGTACTGCTAATTTAACTTGTCAGTGTTAATTGCTAATTTATTTGTAGGAAGGTGCGTTTCCAGGAAGTAAATATTGAGAGTGCCCACGTGAGACAGAACTCCTATACCATAGGTTAGGTTAGGTTGGAGTGGCTGCTTACGCACACTTAGACCGGTGACGGTCCATTGTGATACCACAGGATGTATCCCCTTTTACTCCTATTGGAACCATTTCGAGCTACTTATGTAGCGTAAGACGTCCCGCACTTTACTGTTTTCGAGATCCGAGAGGCCGTCCATCTTGAACTTACCTAAGTGTTTGTGCCTTCTGAGAGCCAATGCTGGACACGAGCAAAGGAAGTGGGCCAACGTCTCTTCCTCCTCTTCGTCCAAGCAGCTTCTGCAGAAGTTTTTAGCCTCCAGACCCAGCCTTCTTGCATGTTCTCCAAAAAGGCAGTGTCCCGTGAGAATTCCTACGACCGTTCTTAATTCACGTCTGCGTAAGGATATTAATGCCCTAGTGCGCCCCAAGTCCAGCTTTGGCCAAACTTGTCTTGCAACTCTACAGGTGAGGGTGTTAGACCACCTTTTCCCCCGCTGAGGATAGCGCCTGCTTCCCAAGTGCTTGTCTCAGCGCTGTAATAGGCCTCCCCAGACTTGCCCTTTCCGGTTGCAGCTGGAGAGTCGTACCATGCCTAGCAAGTTCATCTCCTATACCATAAGACTCTCTTAATTCAGGTAATTGAGTTCTATGTTTATAAAAATGTTTCCTTTAAGTTTTCATTGTGTTTACGTTTTTGCTTTACATAATCGAAGAAGTGCGTAAAAACTCTCCAGATGAGACGTAGATTTACAGATGAACTCGCGTGTGTCATTGGAATTTGCTTGACATGCCTCCAATGGCAGATTTTACAAATGATACCGATATCAATAATAATTATATAATTATAATATCATACTACCGTACTATCATACAATCATACCATAATAACAGCATACCATTATAGCACAGCACCATTATTCTATCATACCATTATACCACCAAATCATAATACAGTCACACAATCGTACCATAAAACCATCTTACCGCCTTAACTTCACCATCATATCATCACACGCCATACCTACCCGCTTACCATCATACCATACACAATTGTACCATGCCATTATACCTTTATACCATTAAACCATCAAAACCATCATACCATCATTCCATCACACAAACATACTATTAAACCATCATACCATAAACCATTTCAAAATCATACCTTTATACCATCATACCATTATACCATCACAATCACTATCACCATCATCACCATTACCATCAACATACACGTGTCGATTTATTTTTGATTTTGCACTAAATATTCAAAAATCAGCTCAATCGGTGGTTTTAGAAATCCACTTGTGAATGCCTCCTCACTGGGGAGCATGAGGAAAGGGTAACAATTTTTGGCCACTGAAATGTAACATTTCCAAAAACGATCTTTTCCTAAATTTTTTTTTGCTGTTCCAAAATTTTAACATTCACCCCCCCTATTATGATTTAAGAGTCGATCGACAATCAACACGACTCTGTTTTGCGTTTTTCGTTTTTTTCATTTTGATACAAACAATACGAAAAAGGAAAATGCAACACAGAGTCGTGTCGATTGTCGATCGACTCGGCAATCATAATAGGGTTGATTATTTAAAGTTATTTGATGATTTGTTTAAATAAAAGACAAAAGAATCAAGACAAAACAATCTCTAAGCAACTTATCCATTTAATATTTGAAGGCTGAATCAGATTTCTCAGGTATCTCTGAAAAACAAAATCAAAATTATAAACTTTTTATAAACATTTACCTAATTTTCTGTGGACGTAAGACGAGTATTACAAACAAATAATGTCAAACTGTCAAGAAAATACTACTTTCGCGGACGGTGTCATCTGTTAGAAAACATGACCTTCCAGAGATGATCCCACTAGTTGTCATTACTAATATAACAGAAAGTAGTCTTGAAGCTAGATGTCACTACTACTAATAATTTTTCTTGTTGACGATTGTAAAAGTAGAGAAAACGTTTCTCGAGGAAAATAGTTAAAATGATGCTAATGACAAAATAACACTTGTCACAAATGCGACGAAAGAAAATTTAGCAATCCGGTAATTAAAAATTATTTTTATAATCCAAAATTGAAATTATTTTCAATTATTATTACAGTTCAAAATTGGAATTGTTTATAACAATTTCTATTTTCCACTATGTAGAATCCGTGATGCTCCAATCGTCAATAATAGGCCCGATTTTGCATTCCAAGATTTTATGTTATGTTAGTTTTGTTTTCTCGCTACAA
The DNA here is from genome assembly GCA_958295665.1 of Tipula vernalis. NCBI lineage: Eukaryota > Metazoa > Arthropoda > Insecta > Diptera > Tipulidae > Tipula > Tipula vernalis. The sequence goes on along the minus strand of OY282560.1, from coordinate 78,058,924 downwards.
ATTAAAATAGGAAGCGAGGAAATAAAATAACATAAAATTTTTTTAACGTCTCAGAATCGGGCCCAATAATGCTGTCAAATTATTAAAGGTGTTTTTCTGACTAAGTGAGTGTTTTTTACGATTTAATAAATTATGAATAATTGTAGTAAATGTTTTGTTCCAGTTATTTTCGCCCATCTTGCTTTTAATTCCTTTTTAATATTTTCTGAAATAATTTAATAACAATTTTATTTAGTTTAAATTATTTATTTATATTTATTTAAATAATTATGTATAATTAATACCTAGTTTATCGGTTGTATCCATTTTTGTATTTGAAAAAAAAGCTACGACACGTAGTGATAAATGGTTAACTCCATTGGTGTCCTTTAGTGCTGCCACCTCTTCGGAAACGTGATGTACCTTCCGTCTACGAACTTCGTTCTCGTGATGTACTTTCTTCTGACAACTAACGGCAAATGTATTGACCATTATACTACTTTCGCTCGTTCTATTCTCAATAGGTGTCCAAAAAAGGAAGAACGACACGTTAAACCCTCTCGTGCTTTGTTTATTGAAAAATGTCACTTTTCCAGATGAAATCGATTGCAGCGCATCTTCCGACGTATTAACGCAAAAAATCTGATTTTTTGAATTGTATTATTATTCTATGTCATGTGCTACGTATATACCGACCGTTAAGGGTTAAATATTCTGGAATAGAGAGATTTAATTTTAATTTTAAAATATTCTGGAAATGGAAGATTTAAATTAAAATTAGGATGGAAACATTTTTAATTTAAATTTGGAGTGGTTGCGCTCAATTTCGAATTCGTGAATTAGAAATTTTACATAAATATTTTTGAAAATTATTTATATTGGACGTCTCATTCGAGTATATCACTATAAAACTGTTTGGAGAATTCTGGTCTTTGACTAAATTGCTGGACCTAATTAATAATAATTTAAAATTGTATAAATCAAAATTCGTAATTTACATGAATATGATCCTAATTCTCGTCGAGCAAGTAATTATCATTGTGAATTTTTCTATACTTGGAAGATTTAAGGAATCTTAAGGAAGATTTAATTTTAAAATGTTCTGGAAACGGATTTTCGGAAATTTTTCCGTTTCGGAAACGGAATATTTAATTTTAAAATATTCTGGAAAGGGGTTAAATTAAAATTAGAATCGAAATATATTTAATTTGAAAAGCGAGATTTAGTTTTAAAATTATAGTGGAATTTCTGGAAAAGGAAGATTACTTTTTCAATCATCTGGAAAAGGAAGATTTAATTTTAAAAATAGAGTAAAATTTTTGGAAAGAGGAAAATTAAAATTAAAATTAGAATCAAAATATTTTTAATTTTAAAATATTCTGGGTAAGGGAGATTTAATTTTAAAATTAGAATGTAATTATTGAAAAAGAAAGATTTAATTTTAAAATATTCTGGAAAAGGGAGACATAATTCTAAAATTATAATGGATTTTTTTTGGAACAGGAAGTAATGGAAGTAATAAGAAGTAATTTAAAGCAAAATTCGAAATTTACGTAATTATCATTGTGAATCTTTCTATACTTCTCTGGAAAAGGAAGATTTAATTTTAAAATGTTCTGGAAATGGAGTATTTAATTTTAAAATTTTCTGGAAAACGGTTAAATTAAAATTAGAATTAAAATATATTTAATTTGAAAAGCGAGATTTAATTTTAAAATTATAGTGGAATTTCTGGAAAAGGAAGATTATCTTTTCAGTCATCTGGAGAAGGGAGGTTTAATTTTAAAATTAGAGTGAAATTTTTGGAAAGAGGAAAATTAAAATTAAAATTAGAATCAAAATATCTTTAATTTTAAAATATTCTGGGTAAGGGAGATTAAATTTTAAAATTAGAATGGAATTTTTGAAAAAGAAGATTTAATTTTAAAATGTTCTGGAAAAAGGAGACGTAATTTTAAAATTATAATGGAATTTTTGGAACAGGAAAATGTAATTTTAAAATATTCTGGAAATGGAAGTAATTGGAAGTAATTTAAAGCTAAATTCGAAATTTACATGAATATGATTCTAATACTTGTCGAGCAAGTAATTATTATTGTGAATTTTTCTATACTTCTCTGGAAAAGGAAGATTTAATTTTAAAATGGTCTTGAAGAGGGTTAAATTAAAATTAGAATCGAAATATATTTAATTTTAAAAGGGAGATCTAATTTTAAAATTATAGTGGAATTTCTGGTAAAGGAAGGTTCAATTTTAAAATTAGAATGGATGTTTTGGAAAAGGAATATTTTTTTTTTAAATATTCTAAAAAAATGTGGTGTAATTCTAGAATTAGAATGTACAATAAATATTCATTTTATCAATGTGTGCCGTTTTATCATTTGTCGTTTTATCTTTTGTCGTTTTATTCGATTATGAAAGATACAGTGTAAAAACCAAACTAAAAATTGAAAAATTTGTTTTAAAAACGGTTCAACCGTCAACGAAATATTTGTTTCTAAATGATTATATGTCATATGTCACAGATTTTTATTTGTCAAATTAACACTAGAACTATCGACCGGTCAAAATGACCGATTATACATTTATTGAATTCAATTTTTTTAATTATTATATTAATACATTTGTGAGAATCTGTGATGACTTTTAATTTGACAACAAAGTAATTATGTTAAAATTCATCATAAACTTCCAAAAAAATATTAACATCATAATTAAAAAAATTGAATTCAATAAATGTACAATTCTTCATTTTGACGGGTTAGTAGTTCTAGTGTTAAGGTTCTATGTGGCGTCAATAGTTTTTGTAACTCTCCAATTTCACGGTGTGTTTTCCATTTTTTTTGTGATACATAATCAGAAATTCATTTCAGACGCTTTTTACTATTCAAATTTTCGTTCCAATTAGTAATCATTAATTCATCTATATTTGTAACAAAATATTAATTTTGGAACAGTCAATTCACTTCTCAACACGAATATTTCAGATCATTAATTCTCCTAAATGTTGGACTAAATCATTCAACAGTCAAGAAATTCGTCTCAATAAAAGCTACTATCCGCTAATTAACTCATTTTTGCAAAACTTATTTAAGAGCGCGGGAATTCTTAGAGCTCAATATTACACCAACATAATTTTTAAGCATATAACAAAAGTTTTAGTGAAAGAAAAAAAAAATTAGAACTCTCTCTTTTTTTATAATAAGTACTGGGCCCGAATAGGTTTGTTGCACATCCCGGGGTAGATTGTCACATAAAGTGAAGAATAAATTATTTTGCAATTCTTCACTTTATTTTCCGAGACGAGATAAAGTGGTACTCCCGTTTGGCCGATTTACACCAAAATTCTATTGTATGTACACTGCGCGACACTTGATTAGCCTCACTTGAAAATTTTCCATAAAACCTAAGATAATGCGTCTAATTATTTGAAATTTTTTCGTCACCTTGGTTTCTATCTTAACTAACTTTCCAAGGACTAATACGCATACTTGCATGCAATGCGAAGTGGAAAATCCCCATTTCGAGTATTTTACTTATTTAAACTGCGACACTTGATTACCCTCATCTGTGAAATTAAGTAATTAAACCCATTACGTTTTATTGTTTTGATATTTTTCATTCATTGTTCCTTACAACATCATAAATTCTATTAGGCAAAGACCTATAAAGATTTTGTATAATTTTATCGATACTTTCTCGAAAGCATCATAAACAGCTGTCATAAGATCATTCCGGCATTCGAATTGCCTTCAATTCGCATAAATTGGTCTCGATAGCCATCCCCAAAGATTTTCAATAATATTTAAATCCGGAGACAAAGCCGGCCAATTCAAAACTTCCACGTTATTGTCTTCAAACCACTGTTTTACACGTGCAGCTGTGTGGATTGCTGCGTTATCTTGCTGGAAAACCCAGTGTTGGCCTTCAAACATTTCGTCAAAATTGATTTTTTGTACTTCTAGGAGCTCGATGTAGCTTTGCGAGTTTTGTCGGCCCTCCAGGACAACCTAATCAATAGCACCATGAAAAGAAATTGCTGCCCACACCATGATGGAACCAACACTGTGTGGCGGCGGGACAAAAATAGCTCCGATTTCCTCAAATCAGGGAAGTAATGTCTAAAACTATCTGGTCCATCTAACTTAAACTTTTCCTCGTCCGAAAAAATAACCTGGAACCATTCTTCCTTCCAATGCAGATGTCCACGGCAATTTTCCAATCGAGCACTTCGATGTTACTGAAGCAAACGTGGTTTTTTCTTAAGTTTTTGTCGCTGGAGATGTGAACACTTTTTTATTATCCTCTGAACAGTACGGATACTGGCTGAGACTCCAATTTTCTGCTTTATTTTTTTTTTGCAGATTGCATCGAATTCGAAGCTTTGCACAAAATAGCTCTATGTTCCCGTTCTGTTGTCACCTTTGCTGTGCGACCTCTTCGATTTTTTCCGTAATTTTCTGGATCTTTGAGATAATTATTGATGGTCCAAGAATTGCGACCAATTTTTTTGGAAATCGCACGATTAGAATAATTTTCTTGTTTAAGCGCTAGAATTTTTCCAATTTCTACCTTTGTTAGGGGTTTTCCACGACCCATTTTCACCACTATGAACTGCAGCCGGTAATACTTAATAAATTAATGGTAAACTATTAAACTGAACACAACTAAATATATTTACACGCACCTTTTGCCTTCGACGCCAAAAACAAAATGATGAGGGTAATCAAGTGTCGCAGTTTAAATAAGTAAAATAATCGAAATGGGGATTTTCCACTTCGCATTACATTCAAGTATGAGTATTAGTCCTTGAAAAGTTAGATAAGATAGAAACCAAGGTGATGAAAAAATTTCAAATAATTAGGCGCATTATCTTAGGTTTTATGAAAAATTTTCAAGTGAGGGTAATCAAGTGTCGCGGAGTGTATATCTATAAAGCGTAAATATATATTTATAGGACAACGTTAATCCGTTTCCACAATATAAAATAAACAAACGGCCAGACTGGCAGATACCCTATTTGAAAATCAATTTTTCTGGCTCAGACGGCCCTAAAATGCTTACTAATGATTATTAATAATTTATTTTACTACTTAAAAAGGAATTTGAGTAAAATCAATCAAGTACCTGCTCCACATCTGCTCTGCTCAGTCAGTCTTGTTCGGATAATTAATTTTTATTGGTTTCAACATTTCAAAGTTATTATTATTATAAAATCATAAAAATATTATTTGTTACAAAAACGGAAAATAATTAGGAAAATAGTTTTTTTTTTACAGTTCATGTCACAGCTTGTAAGTCTCGTTCTAACTATAAAATTATAAAAGTTCAAAATACAACTTTTTCAAAAATCAGTGGTTAATTTTAAAATTGCTTTAAAGTTCAGTTCATGTTACTCTTTAGTTTTTAGATAAAGTTTGTTTTTCTGTGCATTATTATTATATTGAAAGTCAATCTATATAATTATATGTACGAGTATATCCAAAACTTTTTTTAATGAGGTAAGTTGAAAATATTCGTGCTAAGTAGAGAACAAAATTTTTTACATACCATTACTAAAAGATACGCTAACGTAAACGATATTGAGAAAACGATTTTGTTTTTCTGCAGCAGACTTTCGACCGATAAAATCTTGGAAATTTGTTTGTGTATAATCGTACAAGCGTATTCATATAATTAAGATGTCTTTTCAATTAAAACATAATCTTTAATCTTCGATTTTATACATTTAATTTTACTGCCGCATGTAACAGATTTTAGTTATGGACTGCTTGATTTTTCTGTTATTTATCAGTGATGCTTTTATTTCCCACATCACTGCGGTATTTTTTCTTAAAAATTATTTCACGGCTTTTTATATAATACATACATAAATGTCATGCAGTTTTATGAGATTTTCTTGAATTTTATCCTTTGGATAATCTCGTCGTATTTACGTATATGTATATATATACTCGTATTCTACTGCGTGTATTTCTTGGTAATTTCCCTAGCAGCGTTTTTATACCGCACACAACAAATATAAAATGTTCTGGTGATTAGATACCTCGATTGGATTTATTGAAATCCCACAAGACTCATAATCTTAACCACTAAAGTACAATAAAGTAACATAAATTTTCAAAAAGTATCACTCCTGACTTTTATAATAACAATTATTACGCTTGAATGCCTTGGTTTTGCTTACCTTAAATTGTTGGCTTTGTCTCTGCTTATTACAAAAACACCATATTATATACAATTATTTTTATTGTTTATACACAATGTACAATTTTTACGTCTTAATCTTAATGTATTTAAATTTTTTTGGTAAATACCCTCGTGCGGTATGGTATCATCACATTTTTTTTTTGGTTTTATTTCTTGTGCGTATATATGGCACATAAACGATAAGAAATGAGAACTTTATTTTAAATTGATTTTTTTTTGTATATGTACGACGTTTACGTATATATAAGAAATGTTCATCTTTAATAGGAGTTTATTTATTTTTTATTAGAAAAAATGTTTTGCTTCAGCTTGTTATGAAAAATTTATAATATTATACTTCTTCCGAAAACCTAATATATTGTGCCTCTATAATTCTGTATAGATTCAAGGTGGAGGCAATATATGATATACACCTGTCCCTCGATTAACACGGTACTTGATTAACGCGGGAATTTGATTTAGTACGGTCAACGAATTGAGACCAAGTCTTGATTAACACGCACAAAAATGACGTGAGGTGAGAATGAAGTGATGAGTGAAAATGAGTATGACTACATATAAATACAAATATCTATCGTGTGATGGTGTCTTTTATTTTTCCAATATTACAGTTTGTTTGTTTGTTTCTATCCCTGCAATCTGTTCTGGGGCTCGAGGCACTCCCAACTCTTTTGCAGTTCGATTTTTACGTCCTACCTTACAAAGTAGCCAAATCGAGAACGTACGGCTATATACCCATTTTCGTTTAAACCACCTGCACATTGCATTGCTTCATGCCAACCTATAGTGCTGACATGAAAGGTGGGTCGGCCCATGGATTCCGCATTCTCAACAGGGGGTCATAGATGTGTTCATCTTCAGCACCGATCGTAATCAGATGATGAAAATCATATTACAGTTTTTACCATATTTTACGTATGTGTATGTACATAAATCTTGTTGTTTAGATTATGTTTCAAAAAATCCATGTATGTGTTGTACTACATAACATATTTTTGGAGATTTTTAGATTTTTGTTCCTTTTTCTTGCATATTCTCGAAGTCTGAGTCATCAAAGTCTACATACACCACTAAAATTTGCAAAATCGTGATAATTAAAACAATAAGTGTAATATTAATTATATAATATATTTAAACCAAACAAAATGATAACTGGATAAAAAAACACTATAATGCAACAGTTCTTAAAAAATTACAAAAATTAAAAAAATTTATATCCTAAAAGTCTACATATCGTCACCCAAGTATTTAAGTGTTACAAACAACAAAAAGGTAAATTGGAGATAAATTATATTATTATTGGAAAGCTATGATATTTTATTAAATTTTTTTGAAGTAATTTGGAAGTGACCAACACACCGAACCTTACATCCAAAAGTTTTTCTGTTTAGGACTATAGCTTTTCCATGAATTGGATTACAAATTTTTTCGAAATGCATATGTAACATATGAATTTTTCTAAGTCTTACTTTAATAGGAAATTAATTAAAAATGGACAACTTTATTAATTATTATTTGGCAATATTTGGATAAAAAATAATAATAATAACTAAAGGAATTCAATGTTACAGGTTCACAACCAATAAGATATTAGAAAAATAATTACACAAACTTAAAATTATTAATACAAACAAATTATTATAAAGGAGTATTTCCATTTTAATTCCATTCTTAATTCAATTTAATTTTAGCGTTTTAATTTAGATTATTTTTTTGTTTTATTACTTCGTGGAGTGATAACTCTCGTTAATGTTCGTGTACTCGTAGTTTTGGAAATCTCTTTTTTGAGCTAACCAGATCATTTTGTTAATATAATACAGCGTTGTAGTAATCGACATCGACTATATCCATATACCTCATCATGGATTTAATATCCTTCTTCTTTTCCTCACTAATCAACCAATTGAATTTTAATGGTTTTACCACAAATTTCGGAATATTCTTCTTTTTTATGTTTTTAAACAATTTCATATTTATAAATGGTTCTGCCGCTGATAATGTACATTTATAATCAACTGCGCCCAAATCTTCTGAATTGTATTGAATAATTCTAGCTTTTAAAAAAGGCAACATAATAGTGAACATTTTAGATGCTAAATTAAAATTATAAAAATCAACATTTTTCATCTGCATAATTTTTAAATATAGGTACTTTGTCATAATTAATTTTTTTTAATTGATCCAATAACGTCGCTGGGCTGTGAATCGTTATTCCTCGCAAATTTCGTTCTATGGCACTATGTACAGAATCTATCTCCTGCAGCTGACTATGCCTCGGCTCCGAATATTTATGAGTGATAATTTCTGTTTTTGGGTTCTCCTCAAGAAATTTTAAAATCATAGTGGTATTTACTCTATTTTTGTTTTTTGTGCTATACAACTATCAGACCACAAAGCTATTTTATTTGGACAACGGTTTTTAAAATCTTGTACAGTGCACTAGAAATATCATTTCCAGCTCTCCCGCTTTGAGCTTCCGTCCATATACTGTACGTAGTTTTGTTTAAATTTCCAAGCCCGGTCAAATTATATACGGCGAATTTTCTTTTATAATAAAAATTTGATATCTCCGCTTTTGGCAGAGCGAAAACTTTCTCGAGATCGTAGGTAATTATGGCCGTTTTTTCGTCTGTATTTTTTCATATTTTGCAAGCATTTTAATATTTTGATGTAAACTGAATTTAGTCTGATCTGTATCATTTAAATTCGGTTTATTTTTAAATTGTGCGCACAAATCACACTGGTCTTTTTTCGGCAAATGGAATGCACAGCTAAACGTTAAATTTATTGGAAAAAAACCATTGAATTCTTCTTGAACTTATGTCCAATGTTTTTAAAAAGAAAGATTCGCAAACTCTAATTGACTCATCATTTAACTTAAAAAAATAACAATAAGAGAATTCGCGCTTCTTAATTGGATGTTTTTTAGTTTTCCTCTTGGCCGGCGTTCTTTGCACAAACTACGCGTAATAGTTGTTTTTGGCTTTATCGTCAAGTCTCCAAAACGCTTCATGTAATAATTGCTGGTCAGTTTCGTCAAATTTACTTACTTTTCCTAGAATATCAGTATAATATGATTCACCTTTTTGACGTCTGGTTTGACGTACGTTGGATTTCCATTGAGATTCGTTTTTTTTTTCGTTTACGCGATGGTGGAATATTTGTATTTAGTTCAGTATTATTTAGTGGAGTGACTGGATTTTCTAGATCGAGTTTGTGCGGCAGGTTAATAAAGGTTTTTAAAGTTGTATACATGTAACAGTTAAATATTTCATTTTTTCAATGCACATGTATCATTTCTAACATTTTTTTGTATGTATGTAACATTTAAATTCTGAAATTGGTTTTTATTTAAATGACTTAAGTCACGGCTACACGAATGGAAAATATAGACCAACGTTGAAGATTTGTCCAAACAACCAATCGTGTGGACAGAAAAAAAATAACAAATTCAAATGAAGGTTATATTGGCCCAACATTGGTATCCATTCGCTAAACAGACGGTTTTTATAAAAAGATCAACGGAAACTATCAACGTTGGAGTGTATATTGGTACTTCGTCTACACGATTGGTGAGAAAAAATGTATTTTTGAATACTTAACGGCAGATGTCACTAAATACAACTGTAGATCTCATTATATTTTATTATTTATAAACAAATAAATCCAAAATGGAATCTTACTGGTCGGCTGAGTTAGTGCTAGAATTTATAAATTTATATCAAAAGTATCCCGAAATTTGGGATTTAAAACCCTGTAAACTTAAAAATAAGCTCGTAAGCAATATGTTTGCATTGGCTTTCACCTTGTGAGAGATATTGTAATTAATGTTGACTAGTAGTGACAACTAGTGATAAATATCAATATATAAACCACCAAAATTGGTTATTTATTGGTAGCCATTCGAAAAATAAATATTGGGCACATCGTGTAGACAGTCAAATTTTATTGCACCAACGTTTGTCCAACATTTGACAAATCACATTAGGCCAATGTTGGTCGACATTTTCCATTCGTGTAGCCGCGGCTTTACATGAAGGTAAATTGTATTTAAGTATCATTGAAATTCTGAACGATTTCCCTTCGACTATGATTCATAAGACAGTCCATTTTATTATGTAACATTTATTTTCTTAAACTGAAATTTTACATTATGGCTTGTGATATCAATTATTGTATTTATGTAACACTTAAATTCTGGATTTTCATATTACGTTTATCCTTAGGTTGATGGTTGTATGTAAGTATCATACGTATTCGGAATTCTTGAGTTGCGTATATCATAGGAGCAAATGGAATTGTATCTATGTAACACTTAAACATGGATTAAATTATGCTAAAATATTAGTACAAAATTATGTTATTTCAGTACAAAAGCATAAGTAACAGATAAATATTTACTATTTGTTATGAATTATGCAAATGTAACATTTGACATATTGATATCTTTTCAACGAAAAGAGTTATTAACATTTTGAAACTACCAATCGAAAGATTTCGTTTTTTTAAGTAAAGCAGCAGTTTTAACTCAAAAAAGGCGAAAATGCATTTAAATCATTATAATACTGAGGTGACGATATGTGTATAGTGAATAAAATCAAAATAATCTTATACATACACACTTAAGAACTAACATTAATATTTAGTTGAGCCACCATTAGACTCAATAACAGCGCTTAGTCGCCTAGACATTGATAAAACCAGGATCTCAGTATTCGCTGGTGAAATTTCATCACATATATTCGAAAGGGCACTTTTCAATGAATCTCTATCGGTAAACCTATATTTTTGGACCTTTCGTTCCAGATCATACCAGATATGCTCTATTACATTTAGATTCGGTGACTGGGGAGGCGGATGAAGTTATTTCGGTACATTGTACAGAAGCCATTGCCTTATTGCCATCGCCGTATGCTTTGGATGATTATCTTGATATAACATCCATTGGATGCCTAATCCTAAGCATTCGACGGCGGTTGTAAAATGCTACGCAATTTGTTGAAATACTGTCGGTGGTTCATATTACCTTCTATGAATAACAATTGTTCGACACCAGATGCAGCCATACATAGATCATTCAATCATTACGCTGCCAGCCGTCGTATTTAACAGTGGGAAACACATTTTTTGGAGCCATCTCTTGGTTAAATTTTCGTCAAATTTTTCCCCTTCCATCGGATCCGAAAAAATTGTATTTACTTTCGTATCCAGTAGTATTCCGATTCTCAACCGCTATTTCTGGAGCATTAATCCTCGGATTGGATACCACTTTTTAATTATGTTTCGAACATCCCGTGCGTTAAATTTGAAGTATACTCGTACATAATACATTATTTATTAAATAAAAATAAATTTTTTTAATTCCTATCATTTGTTTCAATTTTGTATGTTTTAGTGGTGTATAGACTTTCGTATCTCACTGTACATACATAAATACATACGCAAATAATATAAATGTTTGGGAACGTAATCCCCTAATTTTCATATTATAGTATATAAATATTTATTAGTCGCGATTAATAGGGTGTTGAATAACACGGTAATTTGCCGGAACGTATTTACCGTGTTAATCGAGGGACAGGTGTATACATAATACATATTTGGTATTTATATTACATTTAATATTTAAATTTTTCAATAACAAACAAATCATTTTTGGGAGAATTGAAAGGCAAAAATTTTTTTCGTAAAATCAAGTGATGCATAGAGCGATTCGAAAAGGTACAATGCTCAAAATAAATGTACTAGGTGGTTTGAAAAATTCGTAGACCGGAAATGAACCAACAAGCTTTTAGTTCTGAAAATAACTATTCTTCAGTATACTATACTATATTTCCAATTCATTTATCCCATTTCGAAAATGATTTTCCGGAAGACCTTCAAAATACTCCTTTGCAGCAGCTATAACTCATCTTTACAGCAGCTATACGTATCTCCTTGTAACGCTTTCCACGCAGAAAACTATTGAGGTTTGGGAACAGGAGGATGTCAAAGGGAGTTCTTCATGCCAATACAATAGATTGGTGTACTATACAGAATTGTAAAGCACGAGTACAATCACCAACTATGGTGTTCTTTGCTTGATCTATAATATTGTCCAAGTAGATCAATCTTTGTTCCATTTAGTCAGAACCTGTAACGTTTGGAACACGATTGTTGCTTTTGGAATAGGCTTTGACTTTAGGACGAATATTCTCACTGAGATTTAGCTGAGTACTAGCCGCAAAAGCGATGTTGGGAAACCATTGATGATGCAGTAGGTTTCCCATATCTTGCCACTTTTACAAAAAAACTAATTACCCAAACATATTTCGCTAATTGGGCAGTAAATGAAACTCTTCTGCGTTCCATCGTTACAATTACTTTTCTCGTCTGCCTTCTAAGTAGTTACCTATGGTTGACACATAGCAATTTGCTGAAAATGTTCACACTTTTTTCTTTTTATGTTTTCTTCCACCCATGAAACCATCAAATCAATTTGATCCTCAGAAGAATTTTGGCTTTGTATTTTGTCACGCATAGATTGGATTTAATGATATGCGGTCTTACACTTTATGTCTAGCAGCCAAAGCTATCCAATCATCACTTTTGTTAGCACGATTTACTTACCAATCATGATCTTTATCACAATTGTTTTGGTAATTCTTTCTTTCAATGGCATCAGTTCCAGTCGTAACAGCTCTGCAAATAGTACAAGTGCTCCTCACGAAAACATCGATTATATGTTGCGCGTACTCCATCTGAAAAGATGTAGGCACGGTATCAGACGTATTATTGGATTCCTTGTTATGACTGCTTGGAAAATTGTGCAACTTTCCTTAAGTTCAAAAAGTAAAATCACAAGAAGTGCGCTTAACCAATAATCGATGTTTTAGTTAGGTAGCACTTATTCAGCACACCTCTTTAACTGTGTTAAATTGTTAACAAATTAATTCGCATGAATTGGATTCTGAATTATAATTAACTAATCTAATCTGTAAAAGTAGGAAAAGTGCCCAGAAAATAGAAAAAATGAGATAGATATATATACAGTGCTGGGGGAAAAAAAATGGGCAAACATATTTTATTACAAATTGGAGTCTTTTTTTGCTAAAACTACAAAACTTTTGAAAGCAATTGATTTAATGTTTTATTTTAAGTACATTTATGACTCATTTAAAAACAAAAATAATAAAATAAAGGGAAACAAATTTCTGTTTGTTTTTCATTCAATTTTATTCAAAAGAAAATTCGATGCATATATGAATCAGTGCGCCGTTTTCAGGATCATTTTCAGTTCCAGAATAAATTTCAAACTTATAGCAAAAGCCTGAAACTCCTGAAAGGACAAATAATTTGTAGCCCCATTTGTGCGGCTTCAGTGGCAAATATTGTTTTAGGTGATGTCTAGCTTTGGTTTATTTGCTCGTCTATCGATAACATCTCCTCCATAGGAATCTCTAGAAACTTAGCCGAAAGTAGGCCTTAACTTGTGGAGTTTGTCGTTCGTGTTTATAAAATTATCGTTGAAGTGTAGATTTGAACGTATTTTTCCAAAAACTTTTTGGTGATTCATACATGAATCTTACTTTTTATACACAAAATGAGCGGTGATTCAAATATGAACCGCTTACGTTTTACAGTATTATAAAGACACTTTTACATACAATTCAGAAACAAACTACACAAATAGGCACTTAATAACACTAACAATAATATTTAAATTTTTCTACACATACCTTGGTACCGGAAAATTAATTATTGTAAAATAAAACCGCACGAAATTACTTATAATGTTAACACCAAGACTACCTAGTCACACAACAATGCTATTACACTACTCAAAACGAATTCGAGAGAAAGCAAAAAGCAAATGCGATTAAGGGGAATACCCTCTAAATATGAATCAGTACTTAATTTTGTACAAAACGGCTGTTTTAAAAAATTAAACGCTGAAAACAGCAACGATTCAAATATGAATCATTGCGTACTGTAGGGTTAACTCGTTGTAGGGCGTGGAAGTAATGGAATAAAATAAACAATTTTTTTTTTATTGGTTTTTGGAAATTCTATCTTCAATATTAATATTTTATTGTGTGAATGGATTTCCATTTTTTCACTATTTTGTGTGCTTTTGTTACTTTGTAAAATTTTTTTATATAAAAAAGAAAAATTCTTTATTATTATTTATTTTTATTATTTTAATATTTTTATCTTCCTTATAGTAACAATCTGTTTTATTTTTTAAAAAAATCGATTTCGGATGCTTTCGCCTTCCTTTCTCAATTTTTAATTTAATATTATTCATTTAATAATATTAAATTAAAAATTGAGAAAGGAAGGCGAAAGCATCCGAAATCGATTTTTTTAAAAAATAAAACAGATTGTTACTATAAGGAAGATAAAAATATTAAAATAATAAAAATAAATAATAATAAAGAATTTTTCTTTTTTATATAAAAAAATTAATATTTTGTTGAACCGCTTTCCGCCTCTATTACGGCCATACAACCCCGCAACTGATGTGTAAAAAAATTGGTCAAGCAATTAGTTTATTTTACGCCTACCGTTCTTGGCCGTAATTAGGGTGCAGATGTTTTATTGCCTGCAAGTATTTCATTGAGTATAAATAGTGCATATTTTGTAAGATTAAGTTATTCTGTAGGTGATCCTAGTCAAATAAAGAATAAAGTGTAATTTTAGTTAAAAAAATGGGAAAAGTTAGTGAGCAGTGTAAAATCAATATGTTGATTTTGGCGCGAAAAAATTTAACCACGCGTGAAATAGCAGAAAGATTAAACATTCCTAAAAGTACTGTCGCGTGGAATATTAAAAAAATGCGAGAGATGGGCAGTACACAAAGAAAGAAAGGCTCTGGAAGGCTCAGAAAGACAACGCAAGTGGAAGATCATTTTTTAATATTACAATGTCGTCGGAACCGTTTTAAAACTTCATCGGGCATAAGAGGCGATCTTGAGCGAGCAATGGGAAAACAAATTTTAGCCAGCTTAATGAGAAAAAGACTTGTTAAGGCTGGTTTGAGAGCACTTAAACCAGTCCAGAAACCTGAATTCATATTACTAGTGAAAAAGAAACGTTTGATATTGGCCCAGGAGCATATTTCTTGGACTCAAGAGATGTGGAGTGATGTGATTTTCTTCGATGAATCAAAATTCAAACTGCATGTTGGAGATGGAAGAATTCTCATAAGGAGAGAATCTCGCGAGAGGCTTAGCAACGAATGTATTTTAAGGCTTAAATCCGAAAAATGAAGGAGTTATGGTCTGGGGATGCTTTTCTGGAAATCAAACCGGTCGATTGTGCTTCCTTAGTTCCAAAATTACAGGAGCTGTTTATCTTCAGGTCCTACATAACGAATTTGAGCCTTCTGTGTTAAAACTTTTTGGCGAGACTTGCAGATTTATATTTCAATAGGACAATGCTCCGTGCCTTACCGCCAAAGTTGTGAGTTATTAATTTTGAATTGTAGATAGAAAAATTAGCTTTCAGATAAACATAAACTAAATAAATTATGGTTTAAAGGCTGTATAAAGATCTTTTGAACGATAAATATTATATGATACATAAACACAGCGCAATATAGTTATTACTATTGGTCACTTTCTTCGAAATTGGTCGTGTACAACCAATTTTAAACGTTTTTTTTTATTACTGAGAAACTCAATATTTTTAGATACATAATTGTGAATTGACATCAACGATATGTATGTACTCGTAAAAAGAAAATTATTGTTTGTGAAAATATTTTGAAATGATCTTGAAATTAGCCTGATGCCGCATCCTCAAAAACAGTCGTCAGTAAGTTTTATGGTAATTTCGCAACAGAAGAACTTGATGGAATTAATTTTTTCTCAACACACATTTTCGCCGTCTAGTTTTTCTGTTGCGAAATTACCATAAAAGTTACTGACGATAATTATTGAAAGTAAAATATAAAAAAAAAAATTAGGGCCGAAACCAAAACCAATAAAAATATTTAAATTTGTGGTTCAATAATTATTAAAATTTAATTCTTCTCATCGGCTAATTCATCGATTTTGCTTTTCGACTAAAATTTTTTAATACTACATAGCTACATCTAAATAAAAATATTCTTCTCGATATATCAATAGACAAACTCTCTCTGTCGATTTCAGACTGTTTATTTTGGTTTTAATATCGACATTTCTACAGAAACCGATCCTGCATAACTAATTAGTATAAAATTAAAAAATGTTTTATTTACATTTTTTTTTTTTTGTAAATTTAAATTTGATGGCCCTAAGTGGTTATTCTACAAAAATATTATAATACGTATAATGTGCGATAAAAATCAAATAAGTAAATTAAAAACACTTAATTTTACAGTGATGCTAAATATATAGCCCCAAAACCAGATTTTTCCTAATTCTGGGAAAAATGAAAATGAGAATTTACAAAAAAATAACTTTGTAAAACATATTTACGAGAAATAAATATGTACATACCTATATACATCAATTTGTCTGTTTTATATTGTATTAAATTTCCCAAAAGCCCATGATGCGATATCATAATATTGGAAAATTGGAAAAAGAATCAAATTTATTACGATGAGATTTTTTGAGCTTTTCACAATTTATTTATTTTTTTCAGTTTATCTTATCACAAAAATTATCTATAACATTTTCTCTTTGTCGACTATTTATGTGTTGTACTACTACATATATGTATGTAAAAAATTCATTCCCGTTTTGATTTTTCCTGATTTGATTTCACATCTTCGTTGATAAATTGGCTTTTGAGTATCTATTTTTTTTTCTGTTGGATATGAAAGAACAATATTTAAAAAAAAAAGGCGTAATGGAATCGATTTTATATAAATCTACAAATTATTCCCTCGAGGTGAGTGCGAAGAATGATTTCATCGAAAATCATCTGACAAGAACACAAAATGTTTTATACTTAAAAAGTAAATATTTTATCTTACTTTATTTAATCCGACAATTGTATTTTATTTTTATACATATAATTTGAATATTATGTCAAAATGTCAATTTAAATAAAATATTATATTTATGTACCAAATCAAAGTGTTTTATATTTAAACACGCGGTATACATAAATCTCATCTTTAATGTAAATTTTATTGATGTATTATTGTGATAATTACCCCTCCATAATCGTGTACACATAAAAATGTATGTACGATTTTTTTTTATTTATTATACATTTTAATTAATCTACAATATTGTGTTTAATTTTTTAATATTTATCCTGAAAATGTTAAAAATAATATTGATAATAAAAGTAAATATATTGTCTGGTTTAATTAAAAATCCTCCATAATAAATTTTAAATATTTGACCTTTCAATTAATTTTTATTCATATTTGGTAATTTTCCAGATTTCACATAATTTATACATTTAAAATGTCAAATATTATTCGTTTTAATGTATGATTTAAAATTTTATTCAATGTTATAATATGAACAACATATGTATTATGTATAAACAAAATAATTATCTTGTCAGGATAATTTAAGCATGATTGAATGGATAATGTAAATATTTATTATTTATTTAAGATAAATAATGTTGATCTATTTAAAAAAAGATCATTGCGCCTTAACGTTATGAAAGTTAGTGTAGGAGTTTATCAATAAAAAATTAGCATTCAGTTGGCTGAATATACATAAGTATGTCTTTTGTGAATGTTTTTATTCGTAAATTCATTATTTCAAGGTTATTTGAAAATTTGTAGAGAAATAAATAGCTTCGCACCGGTGTGAAGTTTTCCACAGAATTCAGAAGTGTAGCTACACAAATTAACAGATTTCAAAAATGTAGCTACACAATTTAGCAAATAGTTTAGTCGTATACAAAAAAATGTAGCAGGATATGTTTATTTATATTTTCATGCAGGAAAAAATTAAATCGAGTATAAAATAAAAAAATATTTTTAATGGACTATAGACATCTGACAAATAAAATAAAAATTAAATTTCACTTAGTAAAATAAATAAATTAAAACTAAGGGTATAGTGGTCACATTTGGCCAGTTACAAGAAATCCTAGATATGTCTAAGCAAATCTGAGTATGCCATATTATTGTTTGCTTTTAGTAGAACATATGGGCCATGAATCATTTTAACGCGACCCTCAAGGGGTGAGATATCGCATTTTCACACTTTTATTTTATACAATTGAGGGTCGCGTTAAAATGATTCGTGGGCCATATGTTCTACTATAAGCAAACAATAATATGGCATACTCAGATTTGCTTAGACATCTCTAGGATTTCTTGTAACCGGCCAAAATTGACCACTATACCATTAGTTTTAATTTATTTATTTTACTAAGTGAAATTTAATTTTTATTTTGTTAGTCAGATGTCACGGCTCGTCTGAATGCGGCTCAACCCAAAAGTGCTTGCACTTCTGTCTTTTTTATGGCATCATGTTCCCTAAGGTCTAACAAATAAGATAAAAGTTTTTTTGAAATCAACCACCGACCAGTTTACATTTTCGTGCCAAAAATCTAAAATTGGAACCAAAAAAAACGGTTTTTTGGTCTGAAAAAGTGAAATATTTTATTTTGTATGCCCTTCCGGAGGATTCCAGCATACAAAGATCGAAAGAGGAAAGTCTCATGAAGAGAATGCAGAAAAGTACAGGTCAAAAGGTTGCTAATTTGCGAATTATTTCTCTCTTTGTCAACAGATGTCTTCTAAACACATACGTGGGGATATAATGAATTATTTCAAACAAATTAAAACTCATGAAAGTCGAGAAGAACAAAAACCTAACCTTTATTTCAGTAACATTAATTCAAGTTTGATTCAATTAATTATATGTGGTAACTATTATATTCAATTACAGTTAATTTATCATTATAATCTGGGTGGTTTTCAGAAACTTGATATTTGTTCCACATTGTCTTGAAATCAGAATGCACTGTCTCCATGGCCTGTTCACTGTAAAACCCCAACCCTCTTCTATGGCCTTCACAAAAATCTTCTATATGATAAAATACTGCATGTACTTTTGGTGTGACTGATAGCCCTAGGGCTAAATAGCTAGTCTTGAATTGAGCGATAGATTCTTTGTAACAATCATTTAATTCGATTCCAAAACAATTGTGAACTACACGATCAAAATCCGTCAGTGTTTCCACATATTTCAAACAACCAAAGGAGCAAAACGATCGGAGACTATCCACTTTTTTCAATAATATTCTACATGAATTTCCATTGAATTTGGTACCTCCTTGAGTAAATTCTCGTTGAACATTGCATAGGTTGATCCATTCTGTTGTTTCAGTAACAAATTCATCTTGCATATGGCTGACTATTTTATTAACCACACCAAGCATTAGATGTAGTTCTGGAGGAGGAATAATGTCAAGAATCTTTTAAAACTGGAGGAACTGGCTTTTGAAATTTTCGCCAGCGTTTCTCCAAGCTTCAAAATATGAGGTTGAGTTTCCCACAGTTCGCCGAGGTCCGACGTGCTCCAAATTTGTGCTTTCACAAAGGCACCATGTACAAGGGTACGTCGATGAATGAGACATAATCCCTGTCAGAATATTGGCTAATTTGAGATCAGTCGCTATCGTACCAGAAAAATCCTCAATTTTCAATATTTTCCATATTGCTGACACGTTTTCATAATTCTCTTGAGCCGATTTCACAATAGCAAGAATAAAGATTTTCTTAACGCCTGAGTCAGCAAAAGTTTTAGCAAACACGCCATCATCATACTTTTGACGTTTTTTCTATTGTTGACAAATTTCAGTTGAATCATCTTGAACAGACAGGCACACGTTAAAAAAACCACCGCCTCCGTCAATTCCAAATTTTAAGTGCTGATTTCTAATATCCCGCTGTTTCTCGATATGAGAAAGAAAATCTTCAAGAGTATGGCAGTAAACTATGGGACATTGGATTGGTGTGCTCATTCGAGCTTTGATGGTTACAAAATCTATTGTCTTAGCACAAAACGAAACTTTTTCCCTCGCCGTTCTTTTGTTCCAGGCTTTTTTTCAATCCTGGCTCAATTATTGCCCGCTTTTTGGTAGCAACTCTCAAAGCGGTAGCTATATCAAGAGTAGTCTTTGTACTAAGATTAAATTTTGTTTTGATTTTCAAGAAATCGGCTGTGGATATATTCGAAGCTGGTTCCTCTTAATTTTTCTCGTGGGGATTTATGAATAATTTCATGGAGTTTCCTCCACGTGCCTGAGTAAGGGAGACCGTCGAATCTTTTTTGTTTACTTTGTCATCAATGTCATGTTGTTGAATTGCAATTTTATTGATTAATGTTGACGCCACTTGTTCCATTACTTTCTCCCCCATTGTATTTATATAATTGCATACATTATCAACTTGGGCAGTTTTGGTGCATCTATGAGGTGTTCCTCGTTTGGGATCGATAAAACATTTGGAACAACGTTTGATGCATTTCCCGTCAGCCGATTTTTTTTTGTTAAGAAGTTGCATGGATATCACATTACTTCGAGCAATCTTTTTGAGTCCTAGATCTCGTAGTTAAACTTACACTCAAAAACTTAGAATAATCAGGTAGCTTGACAGTCTTGGAGGGAACGATTCCTGGATCGGCACTGGGAAGTTGTCGGTAACGTCCGTTTGCATCCGGCACAAAGAAAATTCGGCAATCTTTCTTCACACAAGATATTGTCCACACGATGTTTCAGTAATTTTTCTAGATTCGATTGCAGCGAGGCTTCTATCTTGAACATGACATTATTCTTTTTTAAGCACAACAAACAAATTTTACTCCGGTTCTCTTCGTGTGAAAGTGCGCGGGCAACTTTTGGACGATTAAAAATTTTCGACATTATGGAAAACTGAAATGAACTGATCGAGGAAGAAAAATTTTCTGCTTTTCTTGTAATCTGCCTACTGCATTCTTTTCTTGTAACCTGCCTACTGCATTCTCTTCCTGAGACTTTTCATAAAACATAAGATATAGTATTTCACTTTTTCAGACCAAAAAATCATTTTTTTGGTTCCAATTTTCGAATTTTGGTGGAAAAATGCAAACTGGACGGTGGATGATTTCAAAAAAACTTTTATCTTATTCATTAGACCTTAGGGAACATGATGCCATAAAAAAACAGAAGTGCAAGCACTTTTGGGTTGAGCCGCGTTCAGACGAGCCGTGATGTCTATATTCCATTAAAAATAATTTTTAATTTTATTCTCGGTTTAATTTTTTTCTGCATGAAAATAAATATAAACTTATCCTGTTACATTTTTTTGTGTACAACTACACTATTTGCTAAATTGTGTAGCTACATTTTTGAAATCTGTTAATTTGTGTAGCTACACTTCTGAATTCTGTGGAAAACTTCACACCGGTTAGCTTCGCACCTCAACCCCGAGGCTGCTGAGTAGAATTTGTTGATTTACGTAAACCTTATCCTTTGGTCATCACTACAATCTATGTCACTCAACAATCTAGTTCGTTCGTAACAGAGAATTATGGAGCAAAAAATTGAAGAGCATTAATTTCATTATGGTGGTGAATGAGTGAATTTAGTCAAAAACAACTTAACTTCTTGAATTTCTATTTTTTCATTTTAGTTTCCTATTTCTCGTACAGTGACAAGTATACATTTTCAATTTTTGAGTATACATATTCCTTTTCAAAATTATTGTGTAAGCTCGAAAAAATTCATTTTAATCCAAAAAAAAACAAAAAAAAATTAAATTTCAATTCTAGGAAATTTAGTTTTTAACAAAATTCGCGCACGAGCGCGAAAATTTGTCCTCATAATTATTTATGCAATATGGAAAAAATTCAATTATTTAAAATTATTTTTGGTTATTATTTTGGTTTTGTCATTTCTTATTGTGATATAAAGGGCTGAAACCCCACGAAGTGATAAGAACTTCGGTCCGCAAAATTATATGCGTACGTGAACTCACATCAAGTCAACTCAATCTACCCATCACAACCTTCAACTCGATTCCCAACTACATCCTCAAACTCAATGCTCAACTCAAACCATTAACCAACCAGTTTTCGTTGCGAAACTGTATGCCTAAATTAACTCAACCTAATTTAACTTCTAACATAACCCTTGAGTCAAACGGGCGCCGATTAACGAGTTGGTAAATTAGGCATGTGCCTAGGGCCCGTGTATTTTGGGGACTCGTAAATTTTGTGCTCCATTGAATGTTTTTCCAGATTTCCTCAATATTTTGGAACAGTTCGTCTGAACTCCTAAAAATTTCTTTTTTTTAATCCACGCTTAACTTTATAAAAGTTATTCTCACTTTTATTAAATTAAAAGAAATATCTTTTTAATTATTATTTATTTATTTTTACAAATTTAATTTTTATTTATATATTTTGGCACATGTTTTTTATTATATTTATGAAATAAAACAAAAAACTGATGAAATAAAACAAAAAATGAACTTTATTTTGTTTTGTGTTCGTCATCACGTCGTGTATTTTGTTTTTCGTGTTAAGTGTGTTCAGAGGCAAACAATGTTAGACACCCAATGCGCCCTCGGGTTGGAAAGCCGTGAGACATATTGTGGTTGAATATGTTGTAGCGTGAATTGGGTGAACCGCTACAGGACACGCCCGCAAGCGATTTTCCCCTTCCCGTGAAACGTGATTGGTTTTAATCTGTCTTTTAATCTGTCTTGTAAGATTCTTTAACAGAGTCAATGGGCCAAAATAGAGTGAAAGGGAGGAGAACGTGGTCGTGAATGTGCGATGTATTTTGTTTTTCGTGTGGAATGTGTTCAGAGGCAAACGACATAAGATACCCAATGCACACTCGAGTTGGACAGCCGTGCGACTAGGAATTGGGTGAATCGCTACAAGTTTCGCCTATAAGTTTGCTTAATTGGGTTAAGGTCAGGCCTTTGCGGATGTCGGTTCAAAAGATTTATTGTTTGATCCGTAAACGTACGCTTCATTAACTTTGCAATGTGCTTAGGATCGTTATCCTACTGAAAGCTAAATGAAACTGTCGAGAGCGGCGCCAGAAAATGATCGCCAAATCATAAGGTTCCCACCTTCGTAAACCTTGCCGTCCGATAAACAAATTATATTTCAACTCGCCATACCGTAAAATTTATCTTTCGATTTAAGTTTTGTTGGGAAACAATTAACTCTCCAGATTCGAACAATTAACTCGACAACTGACGTCTCTGCGTAATTTCGATTCGACGTCGTTTATTTTCCCGGCTTCATCTTCCCTTTCCGTTATTTTTCGAGCTCGTTCTTTTTTGGATCTGATTTCGAATTTTAACGGCACGATAAATCATATTTGAGTACACCAAATCCACTGTTGCTCCTTGTTGAATTTTGTTTACAATACTCTATTGAATTTTCAATTTCACCTGCAAGGATTACCTCTGCTTGCCGATTATGTGTCTCTTATATTTAAAGTTTCAGTGTTACAATTTTAAGGAAACACGATTATGTAAGCAGTATAAGAATTCAAAATGTGTGATAGGTAAAAACAACGTTTTGTCGCAATTTCACAAAAAAAAAATTCTCGGAGCTCGAATTCAAATTCTCAAAAATGTGAGCTCAAACGATTTTCGTTATTAAAACCGACAAAATGAAATTTGACATTATGATTTATCCTACGAAAAAAAATATTATCGGGTTTTAATTATTATGTTACTTTACGGATTTCGTCTAGATCCGAAATTTGCATTTTAGCAATTGAAAAAGTTCCTGATAAATAATTAGAAAAAAAAATCTAATCACCTTTACTTATGAAGATTTATTTAAGATCAAATTGCTTAAAAAATATTTTAAGCGGTCGATATTTCCGAAGACAATATTTCAAAATTCGATATTTTAAATTCAAGACAATTTTTATAATCGATATTTTGTCTAATTCGATATTTTGGTTGGGCGAAATTTCAAGACGATCCCATCTAGATATCTGGGTTTGAATAGGGTTGAGTATCTAACATATTCAATATAATCAACATTAGTCAATATTTTTGAGATTATGCATTGATTATTATTATTATTATTGGAGGGCCATGCGGGCGATCAGCCACCTCGCACTGCGACCTAAAAGATCTATTGTGCTGGACCCTGCTTAATTATCCGTCCAGTCAATATTCAGGTTCTTAATGAACCTGACAATACTGCCTCCCGGTACGCGATACATACTATCTGGGCTTATTGCTCTTCCTCCTAGATGTTTACTACAGCATGTAGTTCCGCTAGGAAGACGGTAGCATTGGAGCCCAAGGACTTCGAGAGAGCTGTCCCACTCCCATAGATTCCTACTCCTGCCCCGTATTCCGTTCGATTTTACTCTTACGAGTTGCTGGGAATTGCAAATCGCCTGTAGGCTTTACTACAGGAAGGCTAAATAAAACTGGTGGGTGCCTGGTATCCAGAGTCCGCATATTTTGGACTGATTAACCTATTCATCCATCGGCATATGCTGTTCCACGTTAGATTAGGGTTTTTTGTCAAGGTTTTCGCCTTTAGCGCCGTACTTTAGCCTGTACCAAATGGCCAAAAATGTGTGTGCCAAATAGCCTTAGTTACCAGTGGTTGCCACGAGGAGGCAGCACGTACACTTGCGAATTGTTAACAGGTTACCCTTTACACAATTGTACCCATCACGCAGCTGCCTAATTACATGACCAGAACAGCTCACGTGATGCGCACCCTACTGGAAGGTTACGGAGCAACTTTGGTCCCCCCTCCAATAGACGACAAACCACCATGCATTGATATTTTTCAAGATTATTCTAGAATTCTAAGATTATTCGAACGAAAATTTTGTTTATTGGAGTTTCTTGCTTATACTGGAGATTGGATAGACATGAGTTTCTTGAAGTTAGAGAATAGTGGTCTATCGATATTTTCTTTGACATTCCGAGCTTTTTAAATTTATTACTCGGATTAATCTAGATTTCGATATTTAAATAGTGTTGGATAGCTATAGGTTAACATCGCAGTTATTCCAGCTTATCATCATTGTTATACTTTCAAGATTATTCAAGGTTTTTTAATTATTTGTGCATTAAGAGCAAAAAGTGATACTTTACACATGTTACACAGCTTATTTTTCCTATGGGTAATTACTTAATAAACGTACCTGAACGGAAGAAAACAGACGTGGTGGGCATGGGAAACAGAGCAAAAGCCTGCTTTTCACACAGTTTGAAGGAAAATAAATTTTTGCTTGGGGAAACGAAAGCTTGCTTAGGGCCAAGACTTCCCAATTATTTTGAGCGTTCAAATGACGTTTGAGCTAAGTTGAAGTTTAGTTGGGCCTACGTTAGCTTGCTTGGGGGTTGAGTGAGTGGTTCGGTTTGTTCGAAAGTCGATAAAAAAATGTTAATTAAGAGTTGAGTCGTTTTTTAAGTTAAGCGTTGTGTTTGTGGTTGATTTGAAAGTTGAATTGAGGACCTTGTTAAAGTTAGCCGAAAGTTTCCAGCCAAAAGTGAAAAGTCGATAATGCAGATTATGTTATTGACATTCCAGCCGAAAATAAATCAGCCTCTAGAGTGTTAAGTCTGGAGATGAATTGCATTGATGTGACTTATCAATAGCTATCGCAGGAAAAAAATTCAGTTCAAGTTTCCCGTGGGAAATCTCGGAAAATTCGAAAAAGTTTCCAGCCGAAAGTAAGAAATGGATGAATAAAATCAGCCCCTAGAGTGTTATGTCTGGAGATGAATTGCATTGATGTGACTTGTCGCAGGAAAAAAATTCAGTACAAGTTTCCCGTGGGAAATCTCGCAAAATTCGATTTTCCAAAAATCATTAAAAAATTTGTATAAAATCAGCCTCTAGAGTGTTATGTCTGGATATGGATTGCATTGATTTGATTTGTCAATAGCTATCGTAGGAAAAAAATTCAGTTCAAGTTTCCCGTGGGAAATCTCGGAAAATTCGATTTTCCAAAAATTATTAGAAAATTTGTATAAAATCAGCCTCTAGAGTGTTATGTCTGGAGATGAATTGCAGTGATGTGACTTGTCAATAGCTATCGCAGAAAAAAAATTCAGTACAAATTTCCCGTGGGAAATCTCCAAAAATTATTAGAAAATTTGTATAAAATCAGCCTCTAGAGTGTTATTTCTGGAGATGAATTGCATTGGTGTGACTTGTCGCAGGAAAAAAATTCAGTTCAAGTTTCCCGTGGGAAATTTCGGAAAATTCGATTTTCCAAAAATCATTAGAAAATTTGTATAAAATCAGCCTTTAGAGTGTTATGCCTGGAGATCAATTGCATTGATGTGATTTATCAATAGCTATCGCAGGGAAAAAATTCAGTTCAAGTTTCCCGTGGGAAATTTCGGAAAATTCGATTTTCCAAAAGTTATTAGAAAATTTGTATAAAATTTTCCGAGATTTCCCACGAGAAACTTGAACTGGATTTTTTTCCTGCGATAGCTATTGGCAAGTCACATCAATGTAGTCCATCTCTAGACATAACACTCTAGAGGCTGATTTTATACAAATTTTCTAATAATTCTAATTTTGTATATTCTTTTGATTTTCCGATATTTTCTACGAAGCAAAGTTTTACACGTAAATTTATTTACAAAATTTTTTATTTAAATCTATGTATCCTGTTTACTTTCGGCTGATAACTACCAAATTTTTTATTTTCGGCTGGAATGTTATATCATAATCTGTATTATCGACTTTTTACTTTCGGCTGGGATTAGACAATCTGCATTACCATTTTTATACTTTCGGCTCGACTAACACAATCTGCATTATCGACTTTTCACTTTCGGCTGGCAACTTTCGGCTAATTTTAACAGTATGATTTGAGGTTGAATTAAGAATTAAGTTATATATTACGTTGGAAGTTGAAGTGAAAATTCAGTTAAGAAGTTCAGTTAGGGATTGATTTGGGAATTGAGTTAATTTTCAGGACCGAAGTTCTGATCACCTCGTGAGGACACTTGGCAATGTGTTTCGAAAGTAGAAGAATTTTCATTAGACATTTGATTTTTTTATTTCTGAAACAGAAGAACTCCAAATCTTTTAATAGGATTGGTCGGAATGGTTTGAGGTTCCATTAATAATTCAGTTTCTTCGCTTCATCATTGTATCAACAATTTATTATAATAAAATTGGACCTGTTGACAAAACTATTGCTATAAGACTGTGTCATACGTCGAAGTTTTCAGTCAATACTGCTATAAACTTTTATCGGTTGTGTTCTATTGCTTCTCCAGAAAAAATTCGCATTCCCCCTTTCTCGAAATAACTTATCTCTAAAGGAACATTACATTTGGTTTTTGCATATCTTTAGGTTTGCCATCCCTTTTATTCTGTTCTGGATATTCTTGAAGTTACACAAAATTTTATAGGATGTGTCCAACTTGTTCTAAAACAAAATCGTATTGCCACAGTTGGCCAAGTTCGTCTTTTTTGCCATAGTGTCCTTACCTTTAATTTTTTTATTTGCATAAGTAAACAATATCACTCTCACAAAAAAAAAAAATTCTCTGCCTTATATTAAAATAACCAATAACTGCATGAAATTGGATCAATGGACTTTTTCAGCAATAAAAAGTTAAGATAAAACAATTTATCCAGTTTCTTAACTAATATTTATCTACATGTAGCAATATAGATACAAAAAAAAAAAAAAAAAAAAAATACAAAAAAAATTGAATCGACTAAATTACACAAAACTACCAAACATGAATTGAATATTTAATTTCCTGTTTACCCAAAAATTTTTTTTTTTTTTTTGTCGAACAAAATTTGGCTTTTCTTTTTAAAATTCTTTTCGCTTTTTTAAATAAGACACTGTCGTGCGAGAGATGATATAAAATAGGCAGGCATCAGTATTAATATTATACAAAACACAAAACATAAACGTGAAATAGTACCCAGCAGTGCTGACGAAAAAGAAAAATTCATTTTTCATGATAAATTGCGCTGCTCGGCGTTTATAGAAGGAAAAATTATATCCGTGTATAATGTAAAGAAATATTTGGTGAATAAATTTTCTTCATCTTATTCCTGCTGCTTGTGCTTTGTTTGGGTTATGTACTACTTATACATGACGCTACAAAAATATTTAGTGTTGAAATATAAGTAATAAGAAAATGTTTTTCCCATTTTTATTTTTTATACAGTATTGTTGCTAGTTTTGGTTTGGAATTTCTTGTGAAATCATAAAAAATTACTATCATTAATTTTATTTTTGGTGTGCGCTTCTATACTCAACAGTTTTTTCCTCATCAGCTTTTGGGTTGGATGCGGAACCGAAACGAAAATATTACGACGTGATATAAGAGAACCTCAAAAATTTCGTTTTTTCGTCTTCTCTATATAATACGATAAGATTGTTTTTCAATATATTTTTTGATTGTGATGGATTGCAGATTAAATTACAAGTCATGATATTAAATGTGTACGTTTATAATATATAGAGATACATTTTTTTTTATTGATGGTTCAATTTTGATATCCCAATTTTATTTCGCTGTGGTTCAAATATTACTATTTTCGTTTTAAATTTATATTTAATGGATCATTCATTGTGGATATACTTGTACGGTCTTTTTAATTCTAAAATGTCGATACGAACTAAAATGTCCATCTATTTTCTTAAATTGTCTCATAGCCTAAGAAGAGTAAGAACTAACAAGTCGACACGCACGAATATTATATAATCAAATTGCTCGAAGAAATACAACTTAATAGAATCGTTTTAAGAGGAATGTCTGTACAAATTCTTTGACTTTAGATTATAATAGAAATATAATTAATTTTTTTCTCAGTTGTGATATGAATACTTAATCATTGAACTGAAGTGCAAGTCCAGTAAAAAATAAATACCAATTTTCCCATCCAAAACTGGCTAATAGTTTATTCGGTCTGAATCGAATTTACTTGATCACAATATTAATGAGGATAAGGGTTAAATAAAACGAAAAACTATATCACATTTGTGGTTTTTCATAATATGTTTGTATGTAAGTTCAGATATAGTATGTACAGTATATTTCTTATTCCCCAAACGATAAACTAACATAATCCCATCCCATTCAAATTTTCACTACATGATGAATAAGAAACTAACTTCTTTACAATATACAAAACTATACAACTTGACAGCTTTTTATGAAATAATGTACCAAACAAAATGAAACCAATTTATCTCACTCATTTGCTATAAGATGAAAAACCGGAGAAGATGAATACTACAACTTCCAATTAAACAATTAATCACCACAATTAGTTAAATCTCTTCTTCCCTTTCCGCCCGACTTATTAGCACTTAAAACGCTCCTTCCCCTTATAGATGACTACCACATTTATTTTTATGTATAACAAATTTGCGGCGAAAATACAATAAAACAATGTTTTTTTTTGTTTTGTCTAAGCTTCAGCAAATATGTACAAAAAGTTCTGGCGTATCTATGCCACATCCTAATATTAAGAAAAAGCCAATTTTTTTCATCTCAAATCTCGTCGTATGAACATAATCTGTGCTTAATCCTTATCAAAAAAAAAAAAAAAAATTTTAATGTTTTGTTCATGTCGTTTTTCTCTCCCTCAATTCTCTCTTTCGCATGTAAGAAGTAGGGTAGCAATTCAGGCGAAAAACGAAACGAAAAAAACAAAACTAAAATGATTTAATACAAAGAGCTTAAAGGGAAAATCAAAATTAAAGTAGAAATTAATTTTTAATTGATTTTTATTTGTCTCTAATTTGTGTAGATATGTAATTGTATTCGTTTTGCCTGCAGCCTAAATTAAAGAGATTTAGATGTTACGATATTTTTTTTTTGTATTGTTAAATATAAAATTAATTATTTAATGAAAATGAATATTTAATTAAAAATATTGAAAATGTTTTTAAATCTTAATTAATCAGCATTAATTATTGTGTATGTATATGTATGTTGAAACGAGGGAACAAATTATTTGTAGTAATTCTTCAATTTAATTAATGACATTGCTTATTGAAGTTTTCGGCGTTTTATCAAATATGAAATTGAAAGGTGTCACTCTTTAGCTATTTAGATACGTTAGGACTTTAAAAGTAACTACCTTAGCAAATTGAAAATTAGTTTATTTTATTGTATTACGGTGGGAACGGGATCTATAATAAAGTAGTAACCAATAACAAATATTATTTGATATCTGAAGGTCCCATCAATAATCATTAGTATTTGTGGAATTTTCGAAATGGCAAGAAACTTCTTTTCAATATCAATAGCTTCTTCACTAGCTATTTGCTTACATCATTAACGTGCTTCAACATGGCAGTAGTAAATTTTCGTGTACACTGGAAATGCTTACACCCATATTATTGGCAATTATTAGCATCTCTAAAATGATGCAAATTATAAATTGCAATCGCTACAATCTTTTCTATGGATATAGGTGTTCGCGGTTGCAGCTTATTAAATTTTGGAGATATCTTTTGTCTATCCTAAAATTGCTTATCCATTCTGCTCTACCAAATTTTTTAAAAACCCACCATACGGAACTTTTTGATTTCGATCAAATTTTTTAAAATTTTGATTCTGATTTCGGAACATCTTTCGCAGGTCTACCACACTTTCAAAAATGCCTCTTTTTTGATAAAAGATTTGTGTAATGGCCAAAATTGAAATAAACATTTTTACTACAATAAATGCTGAAAAATGGAATTACAAAAGTAATAACAATTTATTTAATAAATTACAGCGCTAATGTCGATTGAGGCAAACGTGCGGAAGCATAGCACAGACTAAAGTTACTAGGGGCATCCCTATTCAATGACCTGACCGACCTTAGCAGGAATAAATAAATATAAATATATCCAAAATTTTAACTCAATTCACGGACCTCTTACCCTGTCTAATCAAGCATGCAAAGTAAATAAAAAAATTGAGGTGTGGCCAACACACGACTTTCTTTTACGAACAGAGAATTTTGAGAAATTTTATTTTTTTCTTAATTTTTTTTTTTAATTTTTTATTTTTTATTTTAATTTGTTTTTAATTTTTGGAAACATTTTGTATTAAGTAGTTTTTTGTAAACCTTATACTTTTTAAGATATTTGCAAAACAAATTTTCTGGACCAAGGGAGTGGCCACTTCCGGTTAGCCGATTTGGAGTAAAAAACACTGGGACTCCCTATTTACCTCCCTATTTTCACCCTATTTATCAAAAAAGCTTAAATCTGAAGTTTCAGTTCGATTGATCAAACCATATAGGCTGTAGAGAGGACACAGACAGACTGACAGACTGACAGACAGGCAGACAGACACCATTTCGAACCCACTTTTTGGGACTCAGGTGACTTCAAAACAAATAAATCTATAAAAATCTCAAGGTTCAAAATTTTCATGATTTCTATACTTTATTTTACTAGAGTAAAAGAAAGTAAAAAACCCTAATCCATACGAATCGTTCGTTTAGTAAAAGTTCTGCAATATTATTTTTTTGGAAATCGCACTCAACTCCCAAGGGCCAATATCGGCCATTGCCAACAATAATGACAAAGGTTTCGCTAGTACATAGAATACGTCCCTCAAATACTTAGTTAGAAAACCCTAATCCATACGAATCGTTCGTTTAGTAAAAGTTCTGCAAAATTATTTTTTGGAAATCGCACTCAACTCCCAAGGGCCAATATCGGCCATTGCCAACAATGATGATAAAGGTTTGGCTAGCACATAGAATAGGTCCCTCAAATACCTAGTTAAAAAACCCTAATCCATACGAATCGATCGTTTAATAAAAGTTCTACGAAATTATTTTTTGGAAATCGCACTCAACAATGATGATAAAGATTTCGCCAGCACATGGAATAGGTCCCTTAATTACCTAGTTAGAAAACCCTAATCCATACGATTCGTTCGTTTAGTAAAAGTTCTGCAAAATTATTTTTTGGAAATCGCACTCAACTCCCAAGGGCCAATATCGGCCATTGCCAACAATGATGACAAAGGTTTGGCTAGCACATAGAATAGGTCCCTCAAATACCTAGTTAAAAAATGGAGGTGTGGCCAACACACGACTTTGTTTTACGAACAGAGAATTTTGAGAATTTTTTTCTTTTTTTTTTTTAATTTTTTTTTTTAATTTTTAATTTTTTATTTTTATTTGTTTTTAATTTTTGGAAACATTTTGAATTAAGTAGTTTTTTGTAAACCTTATACTTTTTAAGATATTTGCAAAATAAATTTTATGAACCAAGGGAGTGGCCACTTCCGGTTAGCCGATTTGGAGTAAAATTCACTGGGACCTCCCCATTTATCATTAAAGCTTAAATCTGAAGTTTCAGTTCGATTGGTTAAACCATCTGGGCTGTAGAGAGGACACAGAAGACTGAAAGACTGACAGACGGACAGACTGACAGACTGACAGACTGACAGACTGACAGACTGACAGACTGACAGACTGACAGACTGACAGACTGACAGACTGACAGACTGACAGACTGACAGACTGACAGACTGACAGACTGACAGACTGACAGACTGACAGACTGACAGACTGACAGACTGACAGACTGACAGACTGACAGACTGACAGACTGACAGACTGACAGACTGACAGACAGACAGACACCATTTCGAAACCCACTTTTTCGGACTCAGGGGACCTCAAAACAAATAAATCTCTAAAAATCTCAAGGTCCAAAATTTTCATGATTACTATACTTTATTTTACTAGAGTAAAAGAAAGTAATAATAAATCATTGTAATGAAAATAAAACATTACTTTCTTAAAAATTCATCAATGTGCCATATACGAAATCATGACGATTGTGTGTGAAACCCGCCATCTAAATTTCAATAAATCCATTAAGTCAACAATTAAACTCAAAAACATTTAGCCTTCCAAAATGTTTTTACATAACTCCACTTTGTTCGCATAAATGAGCACATCTTTTTGTGTTAAAAATCAAATCTCAACTCAACTTAAATCAACAATTCTAAATTCGCATTTTATTTATATATTTAGTCAAATATAATTTATAATATTAATTAAATTAATTTGAAATCAATTTGATTCAGTTTGTAATACCCTGTAAAAAAATTATTAATCCTACCTAAATAAACCATTCTAAATGAATTGTATAAGGCAGCTTCCAATTCCAATTCGACTCAAACTCATTCGATTATACAAAGTATAAGAATCCTATATGAGTCGAATATACAAAATCTCATTGTGCTCATATAGTTCATGTTTACAAGAATACCATAGTTGTTTCATGATTACAGAGAAACACAAAGAGGTAAACAACACCAACATACAAGTAGCAAAATCTTATATACTAAAACCACCAACACACATTGACGGTAAATATTTTCTACCATCTTCCATGTGCGTGGCAGGAGACCTTATAGCACATACAAACATACCTGATCTATGTATCAAGCTACAAAAAAATGTTTGTGACGACTGCCTCAAAACCAACTAAAAAGATCTCTTTTTTGTTGTTGTTTGTACATTACCATACAAACAAACATAGTACATTTCCTGAATAGAATCTGTATAAAGAGCGAATGAAACAGCTGTACAAACATATTGTCGGTCCTGCCACATATATCATGTTGTAAGCATGTATTAGTGTCAATTTTACATAAAATCAAACATCAGAACACATGTAAATGTGCATAAAATAAAATCCAATATGAAACCAACTACGACACATATCTATTTAAGATAACATTTATTTCAATTCTATCCATCAATGAATACCTCATTATGTGTTAAAATCAAATCAAATCATAACTTAACTTAACTTAAACTAACATTTCCTACTACTAGCATTTAATTTATATAGTTAGTCAATTTATAATTTATAATATTAATTAAATTAATTTAAAATCAATTTGATGCCATTTGTAATACCTTTAAAAAATTATTAATCTTACCAAAATAAACCATCCTAAATGAAATGCATAAGACAGCTCCCAATTCCAATTCGACTCAAACCCATTCGATTATACAAAGTGTAAGAATCCTATTTGATTCAAATATACAAAATCTCATTGTGCTTGTATATTTCCTGTTGAGTTTTTTCATGAATACAGAGAAAGACAAAGATATTAACAACACCAGCCAACAAGTAATAAAATCTTATATACTAAAACCACCAACACACACTGACGGTAAATATTTTCAACCTTCTTTCATGTGCGTAGCAGGAGACCTTACATACAGTATAAAGATACAGGAAAATATCTGTGACAACTATATCAAAACCAACAAAAAGATTCTATTTTTTTTTTTTTTTGTTGTTTGTACCTTATAATACAAAAACCAACAAAACACGGTACATTTCCCTAATAGAATCCGCGTAAAGAGCGAACGAGACAGCTGCATAAACATATTGTTGGCCCCGTCATATACCATATTTTAAGCATGTATTAGTGTCGATTGTACCCAAAATCAAACATAAGAATACAAATAAGTGTGCGTAAAAATAAAATCAATTATAAAATTTACTACGCCGTATTTCTATTTAAGTTAAAATCTATTTCAATACTATCAAATTATTAGACTTTAGCAATCAAAAATTGCAATTGGATTTTATGTACAATCCCACAAAATACCAAATCATGCACTTTTAATTTCTCTATCTACAAATACAAAAACATTGCCTGACAAATGCATCCCGGTGGAATGCATTTTCCAAAATTACACTTCAATTATTTTCACTACACTTTAATTATTATTACACCAAAACTGAATTTAATTAGAATCAATTTAAAGATTTAAAGATTAAATTTAAAATTTAAAATTAAAATTTAACATTAAAATGTATATACATATGTATACAAAGTATATACATATCACTACATAAAAACAAAATATAAAGAAAAAAAATAAAATAAAATTAAATTAAATTTTTGAAGAGGATAGAAAAAACACATCTCAAAATTATTACCTAATAATATTATAATAATTAATTAAAATCATGGATACAAAAGCCTATCTCGAAACCAAAAAAACAAATTAATGCCTTTCAAATTCGCAATATAGTAAAGCTAAAGTCCTCCAATCTTATCTTAAATATATACACAAATTGTTCGATAAATCACTACTTCTGTAATAACATTTACCTTATCTTTTAAGCCCCTTTCAAATTTAGAGGAGAATCGAGAGACACGAGTAATCTCGAAAAGCATGTACGAGTATGTATAAGCATAGAATTCTAGAATAATCCCGATATTCACAAATATTTCGAAAAACTCGGATAAACTTGAAAGAATAATCTTACGAAATCAAGAGATCACAAAAAATCTTGAATATGCTGAAGAGAGAATTTTAGAGTAAAAAATCAAATATTTCCAAAAATCTGAAAAGTGTTCATAATGTATAGAAAAATAAAATAGAACTCTCCTATATTACAAAATTAATCAGAAAATACAGTCGAGAACGTTTTTTGTTCAAATTTGCAACGCCTCTGTTAGAGCTTAAGCTCATTTATAAAAAGGTGTCCGTGTACAAAAAACAAAGTTATAAAAATCCTAGATAAAAGTCAGCAGCGTGGCATATGGTATACTATATTTATCTAGTTGCGGCCCTGTTGCCTGCGGCTCCTATCTCCAATTAAGAGGGAAATTAAAAAACGGTTGAAGTCTACACCAGCGCGAACTGTATAAGAATTGCGTACAACCATTGTAGAAATATGGAACTCCATTACGGTCGAACACTGCCAAAAGTTAGTAGATAGACTTCCTTGGATGTACAATTTTCCAACTATCTTTAATTCACTTCCTTTGCTTTAAATCCCATTACGCAATGAAATAAATGAATTTCCTTATTTTTTATTTTTGGTCTAAATATATTTTATTTAAAAGCTTTCCTAATTTTGTTCGTATTTATTCAGTAGTTTAGAAAGATCTAATTAGTACAATAGCAGACTTTATTGTAAATGAAGAAGTAAATGTACTATTCTGCAGTTGGGTAGTAGATAAATATAAAACTCATATTATATGTATAGGTAGTTTTTTGTTTGTATTGTTTTCATTCGGTCTGCTCTTTCTCAAAACATTCGGTTCTGCTCTTTCTCAAAACATATTTGTATTTATATTGGGGGTACAAATAAGTTTTTTTTTTTTTTTTATAACTTCGAAGCTTTATTCAGAGAAATTGGTACAGTGTATTTTATTCAAAGTATTCAGGCGTCATCTTTCAGGCAGCATACGGCTTACGCGTCGAAAAATTCCTCTTTTTTTTTTGAGGCCATCCAATTTTTGGCTTCTTCGTAATCAGGGAAGTGCTGCTCGGCCAGGCCATGAGTCATCGACAGGAACAAGTGGTAGTCGGAAGGAGCAATGTCTCGGAATACGATGGGTGGGGTAGGACATTCCATTGAAGCGCCTCCAAGGTATCCTTGACGACTTTTGCAACATGTGGCCGAGCGTTGTCGTGCTGAAAGATCACTTTGTCAGGTCTGGCTTAATTGCATCAATTGCTGTTGTTCTCCAGTGATGATCGTTGAAGTTGATACATTACCGGGCTTACCACACGATTTTCTGCGAACGATTCGATGCAGGAAACCTTTCCGATTTTGTCTTTGGAGCAGTTGTTCGCACGTGAAAAAACAACGTCCGACGTCTCTTGGCTTGAGATCATACGGAACCCAATTTATTCCTGACCTAAGTTACTCCCAAAGTTTCGGCGAGCTCCTCTTGAGTTTGGCATGAATCTTGGTCCAATAACCCCTCCAACTCAGCGTCTTCAAACTTTACTGGCCTCCCTTCACGTTCTTTGTCATTGGTGTCAAAATTGCCACTTCAAATTAAAAGAAAAAAGGCACAAAGGTTGACATGTGGTTAGAGCACAAAAAAATATATTGTTTACACTTAACGAAATAATACATACTGATTTTTATAGAAAAATGATGACGCTTTAACATGAATATAGTTACAAGATGGTCCGATGCGACTTAATGCTAGTTACGCCATCTTTTGTGAATTCCTCAAAACTTATTTGTACACCCAATACCAAAACCTTTCTGAAATTTCATAATTGAACATTTATAATAAAACATTTTTTTTGTGAATATTTGTTAATAACTTTCTATTCGATCTGGACATCCGATTGACTTAAAGTTATTATGTCACAAGAATCGCGGGATTTGAACAATAGTTTATCTGAGCAATATGAATCGTACCAAAAATACTGATTATGATTATAGAAATATATACAACGTACGCGGGTACGTTTTATTTGGTTTTGATGGCCCATGGTCCGGTCGTCATCCTATAATAACGATCAGGACCGCCATAGTCACTTATGTAGGTCTAAAATTGTTGATAGCTTTTCCCTTATTTTTTATTAATGCTTACAATTATTCTCTCAATCTGGTTGTTTTCCTCAACTGTATGTAAGTATGTCGACTAGGTACATACCAATACAGGCACAATAACGATATGAAGTGAATCCAGTGATCACTTGATGTTTCTTCCTTCAGGAATTAGACGTCGATTGAATTAGTAATCGATAAAACGATCGTTTGATTGCCGGATCAAGGGAAGAGGCAATCTTGAAACGGCCCCTGTCTCCAAGAAAAAATTGCTTTTAAGGCTGTGAGTGAATTCTCAGAGTAAATCAGCTAAATAAGTAAGTAAATCGTCGTAATAATTGCGGGACGCCAAAATTTCAACAATGTTTGGTGATTATATATTTATTGATTGATTGATTCATTGAGATGTACGACCGGGCCTTATCAAGACAAGACAATTTCCAAAACAGCGTTCCCAGTAGGTGCCGCTAATCGCTAATTATAAAAAAAAACATGAACGAAATGTGTGACGTCATGAGATAAAGATGTGTTTCTAAATTAAGGAGTTTTAGTAAAACATTAATTAAATATCTAATTTCTCATTTACTTATTAATTATTTTTCTTGATAACGTGGAAATCAAAATTCCATTTTTTTTGTCTTTCTATCCCTCTTATTATATTAAGTTCGAATTTGATGCTGATGGCTTCTATATCTAGGTGCTTTGACATTAAACTTTTTTCTTTCTTCTTTTTCCTTCCTTTTCTCTTTTTTTTTGCTTTTTTTTGTTTGTGTCTCCACTATTTTTCCCACCTGCTATTAGGGAAGGGGGGGGGGGTGGGGGGGGGTAAGATTTCATTCCATCATTTTGACGTTGTGAATTATAAAATTTGTTTGGAAAGTTATTTTAACTCGTTGAATACCTTGAAGGATGAGGGCTGCTATTCTCAAACCCCCGCTTAGACGATTTATTAAAATTCCAATACTAATAGAAATTAGAACATTTTCAACAATCTGTGTTTTTTTATTAATTATTCACATATTTAAATAGAGAACTCCCAAAGCCGCTTGGCATTGGAGCGTTTGCGCTAGGATGGGGCAGAGAAACGGGATAATTGTTTCAAAAATATTGATATTTATGTTAATATTTACATTTCTGTTTCGCATACTAAAATAAAAAACTTTTTCGGGATTTTTTTTTATGATTTTTTTTTATTGTTGTTGATAATTCGATGATCCCATATTTTGGTTAAATGCCGTTATTTTGACACCTTTTACATAAAAAACAAACGATTCGATTTTTCTCAGTTTTTCGTTTCATGATTTATTAATGTCGCGTTTTCTTGACTCAAAAAAAGTAATTTAAAAAGCTGTTCTCGCTAGATTGACAATAACTCCTTTCTGCAATTTTTGCATAAATGAAATTTTGACGTAGCAATACGGAAATATAGCGTACGTACCTTATACATGAAAGTTTGGCAGCCCACATAAATAAGAAACAGTTTAGACAGGAGTTATTGTCACGAGGCGAGTGATATTATATTTAGTGATTTCCTTTTTCATTTTTCAACATGGTTTTAATCCTGTTTGAACTTGGCAACACATTTTAACCATACCACATAACAAATATTCTTCCTGTCCCGTTTCCCTTATCATGGCCTCTTTCCCTTCAACCTGCCCTACTTTTCAAAAATGGTTTCACTCCTTCTCATAGAAATAGCTGGATCCGCCAGTGGTGGTTTCTATCAGCCGTGTGCCTTTATCACCAATTGTGATGCACTTTTATCTTTATAAAATTAGATATTGAACATATTTTTGAGCAAGAAATTTGCCTTATCGCCGAAATGATTCTCTCCGTTGAAAGCTCGAAGAAACAATAGTTTTTTTAGTAAAGCAAAACTTAATTTATTCATATCGTGATGATATATGATTATCTCCATTAATATATCTGAATAACGTGATTTATTTAGCAAATCGCTAACCAATTTTTGAATATTTGAAATTTGATTCAAGTTTAATTTTTTAAATTGCGGAATATTTTTTTTTTAAATTGTACACATTTCTTAATGATGTCAATAAAAATTTTATATACCCGTAGGTTTTGAAAAAGTTCCACTTTTCGCAAATAATATTTCACTCTTGCAATTCTTGTTCTATAAACCGACAAAAGTTTTGTTTTGTGTAAACTAAATGTAACAAGGGAAATTTCAATTTCCTTAAAAAAAAAATTAACTTTTTTTTTGGCGTTATGCTTTAGGGGCTTTCTGAAACCATAACTTATAATACATTTCTCAAAAACTATTATAAATTATTTTAGATATACATACATAGTTTTGTATTCATATATTTACAGCTATCTAGATAAATATTTAGAGGAGACAATACACATATGCATTTATATTTATGAATAAAATATTTCCATGACAAATTTTCCTCCATTAGTCAATTTTTGCAAATAAATATTTTAAAATATGTGCATAAAATATTTTCCAATAGATAAGGAAATAGATAAAATTTGTTATAAAACCAAACGTCTATTTTCTAACCATAATTTGTCTTATACGAGAACATATATGGTGTACTCGTCGTATATTGTATTACAACCACATTATATTCCAGTTTAATGGTGCGCCCTAATTTTATTGTATTGTTGTATCTGGGGATATACAAGAGTGTACATACATACACATTTAGTGTACAGCGTTTTTCCCACATGTGGTTGAAATTCGAAATTCTTGTATCTACATACCCTCTCGATATTGCTAGACGGAAAATATTAAAAAAAATGTGTATTATTGAAAATTATGTGAATGTTAGATTTACCAAGAAGAAAATACAAAAAAAATGATTATCTGGAATATAAATTTATTAACACACTATGTAGCAGCCGTTTGAACAGATGGTTAAATTTGAATTATGTACTGATTGAGAGTTTTTCTCTTGTTATGCTAAGTGGTACTAATGCTTTTTATGTTGCATAAGGTGTTATTAAATAAGTGGCTTGTTATAAGGGTCAACTTTGTTTTTAAAATACTCAGTGGTGCTATCTGTGAAAAATTTCTGAGCATAACATGAAATAAACTGGGTTCGAAAGTAACCAAAATTCCATAAAATTATTTAACTATGTATATAATAATGATACTAAATAAATTTTAATATTTAATTTAAAATTCAAATATATCACTTTTACGAATAATGCAGAGAAAATGGGGGGGAAACTCCTAAAAAGCAGAAAATAAATTACAAAACCATAAAAATCTCGCAATACTAAAAGCAAAAGGAATAACAACATTCTTTTTCTTTATTACATAAAGACAATAAATATTAATAATATTAAGAATTTTATTATAGATCCCAATATAAAATCAAATTTTAATTTTTAAATAAAAAATAAAAATGATTTAATTTTATTTATTTAAGTTTATTTTCGACAACAACAAAAATAATAACAATCGTAATAAATTTTATTTTTACGTTTGTATTCGTTCATTACATTTTAAATTGTTTATTAAAATATTTTTGTGACAAAATAATAAAAGTTTTTATTACATATTATTGGAAAATTTATTTGTTGAAATAATAATTCATTTATTCGATTATAAATTTGGTTAGGAAAAATTTTTGATTTAGTTTTAATTTAAAGTTATAAAAATATTATTTAATACATAAATACGAGTAGTTAGATGAAATAAAAGTTTTATGAGTTTTTAGATTTTCCACAAATTATAATTGGATCTGATTTAAAAATTGCATCAACTTCTTCTATTAAAATTTTCTTTACATTTGAACAGTCAACACTTAAATTTATGCTTCAGATATTTAAAAAAAATAAAGCAACAGGGAATTAAAAACTCAGCGTGAAAGAAAAGTAATTTTGAACTGTCAGTGCTGAAATTCATTGCAATAAAGTATGTAATTGCTGCTGCCAGGGTGGGGCACTGTTTTGATTGCCAATAACTTTATAAATAAATAAGGTAGAATGGTATTTTTTTAGTTTGCTGCGTCATTTGGGCATTATAAAGATCAGGAGATGGAGCCAGCTAGATCAATTCACATGATTTCACGTTTTGTGACAAATGAGAGAGAGAGAGAGTTAGAATAATTGGCTTATTTTTTGTAATATAATTTATAACAATTTCAGTCCGTCCTTTGACCACTAATTAGATGTCTTAAATAGACAACAAAAATTAAGGAAGCTAATATAAAATACGAGTGATTATATCACGATTGAATTAGCAGATAAATATTTTAAATTTTTTCGTATTACACAAATAATTTTAAGAAAATTCATTTAATTTTAGCCTAATTTAACTATATTAAACATTTTTTAAAAAAAAATTTTTTTTTTGAAGCGGAGTGACGTAAGTGATCTTTTTATAATTAATATTATTTCGTATAATCACAAAACACCAACAGTTTTCACTTACTTAAAAATAAAAAAACCAAAATTTTATTTTTGAATTTATTTACTTTTATTTATTTAAAATTACAACTAGTTTCGATCTTGTAAAGATCATCTACAGGTAATTTTTTGCAATACTACAATTGCAAAAAATTACCT
Organism: Tipula vernalis; assembly: GCA_958295665.1. Classification (NCBI taxonomy): domain Eukaryota; kingdom Metazoa; phylum Arthropoda; class Insecta; order Diptera; family Tipulidae; genus Tipula; species Tipula vernalis. The sequence goes on along the minus strand of OY282560.1, from coordinate 78,016,969 downwards.
GTAGATGATCTTTACAAGATCGAAACTAGTTGTAATTTTAAATAAATAAAAGTAAATAAATTCAAAAATAAAATTTTGGTTTTTTTATTTTTAAGTAAGTGAAAACTGTTGGTGTTTTGTGATTATACGAAATAATATTAATTATACTAATTTAACTAATACAATTTATTTCATCATATAATGTGGTCCAGATCTTATCTCCAAAGCAATTTTATTTAACGAATAAAATATGTTCACTTAGTACAAATAATTTTGATTGAAAGTATTTTTTTTCCAAAAGTTGGAATAACTTGAAATTGGCCATAGTTCTTGCATTAGTTGAATTAGAAAAGGTGTAAAGTTAAATCTTTTTCTTAAAATACGCTAACTGTAATGCTACTTGTAATATTAGTTTCCTTCTTCTTCCTGTAATCTTTCATTTGAAGCGATAACCATCAAAAGTTACATTTAGGCCCCAGCGATCTCTATTACCATGATTTTTGACGTACATCGGGATTTTCTGACGTGATTTTCGAAATAGAGAAAAGAAACTAAAAAACTTCAAAATCAAAAATATTTTTAATTTAGTTTTTATTTTACTGAGTTCAAAATTTACAAAACATGAATGGTGTCAGAAATTACTTCCAAACAACATGGACATTTTTGGGACTAGAACATATTTTATTGATCAAAAGACTAGGCTTGAACTGCCTAGGCTTGAACTGCCCATAATTAATTGAAGTTTCATTTAAATGATTGTACAGCAGTGGTTAAGAGAATTGCCATAACATGCTGAGGTCTCGGATTCGGTTCTCACTGCTGACCAAAAATTTAATAAATATTATGCTTCGACAGAAATGAAAACGATTGTATAACGATTGACCATCTATACAAATATCCACCAATTATTTTAATAAGTACGCTACGTTTGTAATGATGGTCATAAAAATTGGTATTATTTAAATCGTAACAGCAAACCAATTTTAAAATTTTAAAATTCGAAAACTTTCAAAAAATTATTCAAAAATTTGAAATTCATAGTTTCCTTGTTTGTTTCTACTTCTGCAATCTTTTTCTGGGGCTCAACAGGCACTTCCAACTTTTTCGTAGTCACCTTTTAACGTCCTACCTTACACACTAGCCAAATCGTGGACGTACGGTTGTAAGCTATTATTACATAGACCACCTGCACATTGGCCCTATAGTGTGGACATAAAAGGTGGGTTTTCCCATAGATTCTGCACTTTTAACAGGGGGTCATAGTTGTGTTCATTCATCTTCATCACCGATCTTAATCAGATGATGAAAATCCTTTTTGCATTCCCCCCCCCCCCTGTCTGGTTTCGAACTCCGTACCTCCTGATCCAAACGCCGCAGCTTTAACTACTATCCGTTTGGTCGTTTAAAATTCAAAGTTCCAAGTTGTATTTATCAAAAACCAATTCCTTCAAATTATTTCAATGAATTAATTTTGTGATTAATTCAGATTTAAAGTAATGAGTTCATGAAACAAATATTAAGGTACCATTGAGGTAGGTTTCTGATGTGATTCCAATTCCACAGCAATTACAATGAAAGTAGCTTTGAATATACTTTGAATTTGAATATAATTAATAAATAAATAAATTTAGGCATTTTTAATTTAAAAAGTTTCTTTAATTTAATTTGAAATTTCAAACGCCAATTTAACTTAAGAATTCCACCATTCTAAATTTGTGAGCGATTTACACCATTTTATCAAAATTAATGATCGTAGTCAGTCAATTTACTGTCCCTCCTTATTTACTTTTTATTACACATAGAAACACATCAGTCTTCATCTGGTAGTAACAAAATTTAACCTTCCGTTAGGAGCGGCACAACCTAAGCTAAGAGGGCGCAGTGTTACTTTGTTTTAAATTTTTTAACTTGAAATTTTTCCAGAATTTTAATTTTTTTTTTGTGTTTTTCGAAATTAAAATATAATCAAATATTAAAATGCTCTCAAAAATTTAAAAATTATTGTTGAACATTTTGCAATGTTTTGTCGAATTTTACGCGACTTATAAAATTTTATGGGCAGTTGACTAGGTTGAATCAACATAAAATTCCAAATATTAAAAACAATTTAAAATTAATTAATATAATTATTTGGAAAACCCCTGCTTTCGATTTTCGGATCACATATGCATATACATGCATAGTAGTATGTTTTAACTAAATACAAAAGCTTCATGTTAGTTATTATAAATTAAATTCAAAGTTCAATAAAATTGATATGTAACTTAACATAGAGTGAGAAGAGATATAGCTATACATATCTTCCTTTTTGGAACACGTCCACACAATATATTGAATATATTTAAATTTATAATTTTTGAAGATCGAAGCCGGGAAAGGAATGAAACAAATGAATTACATGTTGAAAGGTTTTTAAACGATTAGGAAATTTAAGAGATTTTCTCATTTACTTTAAAATTGAAAGAAATTGAATGAACTTGGAATTTTTAAAGATATTAGCACAGATAAGAATAGACAGATGTGGATCTTGTATGGGCCATATTTACATTCTAAATTTCAATACCAAATTTCAATCCAATCTGTTTAGACCAGGACGTAATTTAAATTTCTATCCCTTTTTACCCATTTTACCCATGACTATTTTTATTACATCAAAACAAATACAAAGCACTCTGCTTTTGAGTTTCGTTTGTATACATATAAATTCAAATCGAAAAAAATGAATGAAGCCTGATTTCCATTATGAAATATTTACTGACAGTATAAAAAAAATGAAATAAAAATATATATGCGCGTGCTGTGTGAGAGAAAAAAAACACTTTTTCAGTTTCACAGTACTGACAAAATTATTACAGCCTATCGACATTTTTTATAGTATACTGACAAAATTTACTGAAAAATATATGAAGCGAAGTATATTTTGTCAGTACTGGACAAATATTTCGATTTTTCAATGCAATTTTTCAAAAAAAATTAAAAACAAAGAATGATCTGTGTCAATTCAATGAAATTTTCGATGTTTACGTTTTTACTCAGTAAAAAGTACTGTCAGTAAAAGTTTCATAATGGAAATCAGGCTTGAAACTAAATAGAAAAGACGACTACTAGATAGCTAACGAATTATACCAGAGCACCCTGTATTTTATAGAGCCATAATCAAAAAATCTGAGCTTTTATAAGGGAATTAGAAACGGGGAAAAAACGGAACTTTTCATAGTAAAACACACAAAACATATGGGAAATCACTTTTTTTCCTAAGACAAATTTTTAAATGAAAACGTTACAAATTCTTAATTATGATTTCTGAAATACTTTCATAAATGTTTGAATTTCAACATATATGAATGTCGTTGAAGTAAATCGTTTTCATTTTCTTGTAATAATTGATTTATTTAAACCAAAATATAAGAAAAATTTCATAACAACAGCATTCTGGTCAAAAATAAAAGCTTACTACGATTCGTTAGTCTTAAGTCAATATACATTACATAGATGGCAGTGATGGCGGTAAACATTTGGAAAAATCGTTCCAAAAATTACCATCTGGGGAAATTTAAAGTTCAAAAATTGTAGGAAAAGCAAAACAAATTCACAATATATAGGAACGTTTGTTAATTTTGGGATTAAATAACTTTTTTTCGTATTTTTCTGTAACCATTTAGACATCTTACGTACACTAGTAAAACTAAAGATAAATTTAGCAAGTATTATTTTAATTCGTCAGAGCCAACTTTGATGTATTTTTCTAAATGAAAGTTCGAAAAATATATTTTAGAAATAATTTAATTTTAATATTTCTGCAATTAATATTTACTTAATACCAATATGGCCTTCTTGTATATTGTTCTTAAAGATATGTAGAAAACTTTTATATAAACATTTTATAATATTTTTGCTCTTTTCATTGAACAACTTGAAGCTAAAGAACACCATTTTTACTATGGATTCCTATGGAAATCAGTGAAAAGTTATACCACTAAAAAAGCTTCTAAAAAATACGTCATTAAGATTATGGCTCTATACTCTAGAAGGCTCTGATTATACTCGACGAATTCGATATGCAAACCAAAATATACACACATATCTCAAAAACACACAATAGGAAAAAAATAAATAAACAATTCCCAGTGAATATATCTAAGTGTGTGTATATATTTGTATATTGCCTTGCCACTAGTATATTTCGACAGCCATCTAGTGGTTGCCTTTTCTATTTAGTTTCATTCATATTTACAAACGAAAACCAAAAAAAGCGGAATGCTTTGTATTTGTTTTGATGTAATAAAAATAGTCATGGGTAAAAAGGATAACAAGGGATAGAGAATGGATACTAAATGTAAATTATATATACGTCCTGGTCTAAACAGATTGGATTGGAATTTGGTATTGAAATTTGTAATGTAAATATGACCCATACAAGATCCACATCTGTCTATTCTTATCTGTGATATTAGTAAGAACTTTGATTTTTTTTTTATAAATTAGAAAACCCAAAATTTAATATTTTTAAAGCATTTCTAGTAATTTAATTTTAATTTTAATTTTAATAATTTAATAATTTTGAATTATAAGGAATTTTTAAAATTTTACGAACTGACAAATTTAAACCATTTTAGTAGATATATACTTCGAAATTCAAATTTAGAAATATTTTAGAATTTAATCGGTGTTGACGATGAACAAAAATATGACCTGCTTTTGGGAGTGTAGAATCCATGGGCTAACCGACCTTTTATGTCAGCACTTTAGGCTGTCAGGAAGCAATGCAATGTGCAGGTACGTCCTCGGTTTGGCTACTAATGCGTAAAGTAGGACGTTAAAAGTGAACTGCGAAAGAGTTGGGAGTGCCTTGAGCCCCAGTACAGATTGAATAGATTAAACCGAAAAAAAAAAAAATAAAATTTATAAGATTTTAAAATATTGTCCAATTTAATTTTATTTGAATGTTTAATTTAATATATATAACGAAAATAAAGTTACAATAAAAATGTTTTAAATTTATTCAAACGATTGAAATTATTACAGGAACTAGTAAAGTAAATGCAGACAATTTTTTCTATGAGAAATTTGAAAGTTGGGGAATTTTAAAATGATTTGAAAATGTTCATTCGCTACGAGTTTTACGATTTATAAAAAAAATTCTATGAATCCGTTGGAATTTCAAATGTTTCTACAAAAATTTTATTTGAAATCTAAAAATTCCAGAAATGAAAAATATAAAGTTTTTCCGATTTTTTACAAATTCATAGTTTTAGGTTTTACAACTTTTCAACTTTTATAATTTGATCATTTCTTGAATCCACAAAATTTAAATTTTTTTTTGATTTTAATATTAAATCAAATATTAAAATGCTCTTAAAAATTTAAAAATTTTTATTGAACTATATGTAACTATATTTATTGACTTATAAAATTCTTGGGCGGTTTACTATATTGGATAGAAACAAAATTCCAAATATTAAAAACAATTTAAAATTAATTTACATAATTATTTGAAAAACCCCTACTTTCGATTTTCGAATCATATATGCATACCTAATTCTGTTTTTAGACGGTAGATAGGTTCCAGAAAAAGCCGTGTAAAAAAAGACATGAAGTACATAGAAAAAATGGGGATTAGTTCCATATCCTTCAACCCTGTAAAAAATAGATAAAATAAAATGATTCATACAAAAAAAACTATTATTAGAGTCTTTGTAAAAGCCAAATTAAATTTTTATCACAGTAAATTATCGCAATTAAAACAATATAAATTAAGTAACAAAAGGTACATAATTCAATTCTTAAAGAAAATTAAAACAAATTAAAAATCATCAAAAATTCATAAACAAAAAATTTAAAACAGGCAAGTTGATGAAAATAACATAGCTCTATTCGCTATCATCATCGGATATCATACGCGATCGCTTGCGTAAGACTGGTACAAAATCGCTATCATCACTTGAAATACTATATTTTGTACGTCATTAGGACGGATTTTGTAAGATTAGGTTTTTCTCTTTCCGACTGGATAGCACTGCATTTGACAACAAAATCGGTTATTAGGCGTTGTGATCCAGTTTTGGATAGCTCTTTCTATAATTCATGGTAACGAGCCATCAAGACTTCAGATCACGTTGAAACTGTGCAGCCCTTTCGCCAATAGGATCGTTTGTGACGAAATGATTTTCTAATTTATTAGCAAGTTGAAGACCTTCTAGAATTAAACTTGCAGTTAATTGTACCGGTTCATCACTATCACTGCTTTCTGTAGAATTAACAGTCTCTATGGCAACCTCTATTATTTCGTCTTCACTTTGTCAGAACTTTGTCAACTAGCAGTTCGTCAATATCATCAAATGCTAAGTCATCAAAGCCCTCTCCAACAACTGCGTGTGCCAAAGTGATTATAGAGGAATAGTCGTTCGTATTTTCAGGTAAATAATTTTTGCTTTACACAGCATATTGTAAGTGTTTTATCATTTTCTATATTGTCCAAAATATACTGGAAAGTTCGCTTGATGTAGTAAGTTTTAAATGTCGCGATGATTCCCTGCAGCTGTATTCTGAAAAAAAACGTAACTAGCTGATTTACGTTTTTTTCGAGTTAAAAACGTGAATCGCAAAATTAACGTTATTTCCTATTCTGATTGAAGAAAAACGTGCACGTTTCTGACGTTAAAAAAACCTACGTTTTTTGGTTGGGTTTTTGAAACGTTTTTCGTTTTTCATAATATTAAAACTAAAATAATTTGGTTAGCGTTAAGTGTTGGAGCTTAACGATAATAATAATTCAGTACACAGGACATGCAAGATAATAAGTGGAGCACTCCAGTGACAAACAAACAGCGGGATAGAGGATATGCTAAGATGACTTGAAGTAAATAAAGCTAACAGTCATATCTTATTACCAAATATTTTTATTTTAATTTTTGTTAGTTAACCTTCTGTTAGATTTCATTTAAAAGATTCAAAAGAAATTCGAATACGGTTTGGCCAATCCAACAATGTTATTAATTATTATGAATATATTGATGTTATATATTACGATCTTTGTCAAATGGCATTTTTAACCGGTAATTTGTTAAAGTCGACTCCTTTCATGGATCGAGGCTTAAGTGCGCGATTAACAAGTAAAGGCTTCAGCATACGGTCTCCTGAAGCATTGCTACAAAATAAAAATGTGACCCGATCCTTTGCTGCCTTAAAACCACTGGCACTCTTTTGGGATTTTGCTACATATATGCGGTTTGGCATTTTTTTCCAAAAGAGACCAGTTTCGTCCGCATTAAAGGCCTGATCTGGACTGTATCCACCATCGGCAATTATTTTGACAAGTTTCGGTATAAATTCTTTGGCAGCCTTCTCATCTCCAGAAGAAATTTCTCCTTTGATTTTTGTATTATGAAGTGCGGGCCGTTTGAGAAATCCTGTTAACCATCCTGTACTTGCAGAAAATATATAGCTCTTATCATGATTTGATTGAGAGGATGTAGATGGTTCCAGTTCCTTTACCTGCTTGTAAATTCTCAATGCTTTCTGCTTGATAATATTTCCATCTACTGGTGTCCTTTTTTGTGTATTGTCCTCTATCCATATTACCAGTGCTTTTTCCATTTTTTCTTTAACAGAATCTCTAGAGTATATGATGACGACTTAGCAGATAGTTTCGTTCCAGATATTACAGATTTCCTAATAGCGTCTTCATTTCGTTTAATGGTCCTTATTGTAGCTTCGTTCAGACTAAAACTCTTACCTAAAGATGTTGAACCTTATCCATTTTTGAGGCGGCCTAAAATTTCAATTTTAGTTTCTAAAGAAATACCTGTCCTTTTGAGTTTCGGAGTTGTAGTATAAGACATTTTTCTTTTATTTTTATTTAATTTATTTATTTTTAATTTAATTTTTATATTACTTAGTCAACCAACAGCTTATATAAAAACACGTCCAATTTGATTGAAAATAAATTAGGATGGGGAATTCCCTAACTATTTTATAAATAAGATATGGAAAAAAAATCCTAGAAGTTTACATTTCTTTAAAAATATTTTAGAATTTAATTGCAGAAAATTTGGTCAATTTTATGGATTTTAAAATTAAAAGATGTTTTTCGAATTTTAAAGGTTTTGAGGTTTCAGAATTTGCTACGAATTTTATTGGTTAACTATTTTACATTTTAGAATTTAAACATGAATTTTAAAAGTGTACAATTTCTGCAATTTTTTAATTTTATAAATAACAATTATTTAGAATGATAAAATTTCCAAAAAAATTGACTTTTTAAATTCGATAAAAGCTCATTTTCAAGAGTGTTAAAAATAGAAGAAAGTAAAGAAGGTAAGAACCTATGTGTTTTGAGGTTTTAAAATTTTTTAAACTTTCATATTCGATTTTCAAACAATATGGCTATAATTTATTTCATAGTAGTTTTAAAATTAAACCTCAACTTTCCAGAAAGTCTAGCCGAATTCTGTGACCAGCAAAATAAGATTCGCGGACTTTTGGTCTAAAATAATTTATCTAAATCAATTTGACTAAAGCAATTTACCTAAAAACAATTTATCTAAAAACAATTTATCTAAAAACAATTTACCTAAAAACAATTCATCTAAAAACAATTCGTCTAAAGCAATTCATCTAAAACAGCTTACCTAAAACAATTAAAATAAAAACAATTCGTCTAAACACAATTCATCTAAAAACAATTTGTCTAAAACTAATTCATCTAAAGCAATTTAACTAAAAACAATTTATCTAAAAACATTTCATCTAAAAACAATTCGTCTAAAGCAATTTTATTTTCTAAAACAATTTAAGTAAAACCGATTTGACTGAAAACAATTCGTTTAAAAACAACTTACGTGAATGCTCTATTCACAATACAATGCAAACACTTTTTACCTTTTACTTTCAGGTTTGTATGAATTTCCAACATAATGAACTAAAATTTTTACTCGTTATGTTGGAAATTCATACAAACCTGTAAGTAAAAGTTAAAATAATTGTGAATGCTCTGTTTATTAACATCAATTTTTCTAACAACAATTCATATAGAACGATCCGTCTAAAACAACTCGTCCTAAACAATTCTACAAAAAAATCGCAAAAAAAAACATAAAAATAATTTTTCTAAATTAATTCGTCTAAAACCAATTAAGATACATTCAACGAAATTTTGGAAAAAAGTTGAGATTAGCTTTGATTATAGAGGAATCACGGCCGATTACAATATTACTTCAATAGATAGCGTTACTTGCATTATTTACAAATTTTTTGTAATATTTTGTGCATAATAATCGCTTTCCCGCTAGCAAACCGCTAGTAGACAGGTTTTTGTCATTGCCATGGTCGATTGGTAGGCTTACAATTGGATGTTATGAGTAACTCATAACCTTAAAATCGTAATTGTGTGCAATTATGCCAAAGTTATTATTATTTTTATATAAAATCAATAAAAAAAAATTGAGGTGTGGCCAACACACGACTTTCTTTTACGAACAGAGAATTTTGAGAAATTTTATTTTTTTTTAATTTTTTTTTTTAATTTTTTTTTTTTTTTTTAATTTGTTTTTCATTTTTGGAAACATTTTGTATTAAGTAGTTTTTTGTAAACCTTTTACTTTTTAAGATATTTGCAAAACAAATTTTCTGGACCAAGGGAGTGGCCACTTCCGGTTAGCCGATTTGGAGTAAAATTCACTGGGACCTCCCAATTTATCAAAAAAGCTTAAATCTGAAGTTTCAGTTCGATTGATTAAACCATCTGGGCTGTAGAGAGGACACAGACAGACTGACAGACTGACAGACTTACAGACTAACAGACTGACCGACTGACAGACAGACAGACAGACACCATTTCGAAACCCACTTTTTCGGACTCAAGGGACCTAAAAACAAATAAATTTCTAAAAATCTCAAGGTTCAAAATTTTCATGATTACTATACTTTATTTTACTAGAGTAAAAGAAAGTAAAAAACCCTAATCCATACGAATCGTTCGTTTAGTAAAAGTTCTGCAAAATTATTTTGGCCAATATCGGCCATTGCCAACAATGATGACAAAGGTTTGGCTAGCACATGGAATAGGCTGCTCAATTACCTAGTTAGAAAACCTTAATCCATACGGATCGTTCGTTTAATAAAAGTGCTACGAAATTATTTTTTGGAAATCTCACTCAACAATGATGACAAAGGTTTTGCTAGCACATGGAATGGGTCCCTTAATTACCTAGTTAAAAAACTCTAATCCATACGAATCGTTCGTTTAGTAAAAGTTCTGCAAAATTATTTTTTGAAAATCGCACTCAACTCCCAAGGGCCAATATCGGCCATTGCCAACAATGATGACAAATGTTTGGCTAGCACATAGAATAGGTTCTCAAATACCTAGTTAGAAAACTCTAATCCATACGGATCGTTCGTTTAATAAAAGTTCTACGATATTATTTTTTGGAAATCGCACTCAACAATGATGACAAAGGTTTCGCTAGAACATGGAATAGGTCCCTTAATTACCTAGTTAAAAAACCCTAATCCATTCGGATCGTTCGTTTAGTAAAAGTTCTGCAAAATTATTTTTTGGAAATCGCACTCAACTCCCAAGGGCCAATATCGGCCATTGCCAACAATGATGACTAAGGTTTGGCTAGCACATGGAATAGGTTGCTCAATTACCAAGTTAGAAAACCCTAATCCATACGGATCGTTCGTTTAATAAAAGTTCTACGAAATTATTTTTTGGAAATCTCACTCAACAATGATGACAAAGGTTTCGCTAGCACATGGTATAGGTCCCTTAATTACCTAGTTAAAAAACCCTAATCCATACGGATCGTTCGTTTAGTAAAAGTTCTGCAAAATTATTTTTTGGGAATCGCACTCAACTCCCAAGGGCCAATATCGGCCATTGCCAACAATGATGACAAAGGTTTGGCTAGCAGATAGAATAGGTCCTTCAAATACCTAGTTAGAAAATCCTAATCCATACGAATCGTTCGTTTAGTAAAAATTCTGCAAAATTATTTTTTGGAAATCGCACTCAACTCCCAAGGGCCAATATCGGCCATTGCCAACAATGATGACAAATGTTTGGCTAGCACATAGAATAGGTTCTCAATTACCTAGTTAGAAAACTCTAATCCATACGGATCGTTCGTTTAATAAAAGTTCTACGATATTATTTTTTGGAAATCGCACTCAACAATGATGACAAAGGTTTCGCTAGCACATGGAATAGGTCCCTTAATTTCCTAGTTAAAATTGAGGTGTGGCCAACACACGACTTTCTTTTACGAACAGAGAATTTTTAGAAATTTTATTTTTTTCTTAATTCATTGCAATAAAGTATGTAATTGCTGCTGCCATTTTTTGGAAATCGCACTCAACTCCCAAGGGCCAATATCGGCCATTGCCAACAACGATGACAAAGGTTTGGCTAGCACATGGAATAGGTTGCTCAATTACCTAGTTAGAAAACCCTAATCCATACGGATCGTTCGTTTAATAAAAGTTCTACGAAATTATTTTTTGGAAATCGCACTCAACAATGATGACAAAGGTTTCGCTAGCACATGGAATAAGTCCCTTAATTACCTAGTTAAAAAACCGTAATCCAAACGGATCGTTCGTTTAGTAAAAGTTCTGCAAAATTATTTTTTGGAAATCGCACTCAACTCCCAAGGGCCAATATCGGCCATTGCCAACAATGATGATAAAGGTTTGGCTAGCACATAGAATAGGTCCCTCAAATACCTAGTTAGAAAATCCTAATCCATACGAATCGTTCGTTTAGTAAAAGTTCTGCAAAATTATTTTTTGGAAATCGCACTCAACTCCCAAGGGCCAATATCGGCCATTGCCAACAATGATGACAAAGGTTTCGCTAGCACATGGAATAGGTTGCTCAATTACCTAGTTAGAAAACCCTAATCCATACGAATCGTTCGTTTAATAAAAGTTCTACGAAATTATTTTTTTGGAAATCGCACTCAACAATGATGATAAAGATTTCGCTAGCACATGGAATAGGTCCCTTAATTTCCTAGTTAAAATTGAGATGTGGCCAACACACGACTTTCTTTTACGAACAGAGAATTTTTAGAAATTTAATTTTTTCTTAATTTTTTTTTTTTAATTTTTAATTTTTTATTTTTATTTGTTTTTAAATTTTGGAAACAATTTGTATTAAGTAGTTTTTTGTAAACCTTATACTTTTTAAGATATTTGCAAAACAAATTTTCTGGGAGTGGCCACTTCCGGTTAGCCGATTTGGAGTAAAATTCACTGGGATCTTCCAATTTATCAAAAAAGCTAAAATCTAAAGTTTTAGTTCGATTGATTAAACCATATGGGCTGTAGAGAGAACACAGACAGACTGACACACTGACAGACTGACAGACTGACAGACTGACCGACTGACAGACTGACAGACTGACAGACTGACAGACTGACAGACTGACAGACTGACAGACTGACAGACTGACAGACTGACAGACTGACAGACTGACAGACTGACAGACTGACAGACTGACAGACTGACAGACTGACAGACTGACAGACTGACAGACTGACAGACAGACAGACACCATTTCGAAACCCACTTTTTCGGACTCACGGGATCTCAAAACAAATAAATCTCTAAAATTCTCAAGGTCCAAAATTTTCATGATTACTATACTTTATTTTACTAGAGTAAAAGAAAGTAATAATATATAACGCGCTAAACAAAATTAAGTAGTTCTCCATTCAACCACCTAGCGTCGAAATTGTGTGCAACTGCATCTAACTGCTCATAATAGTGGCTTTCTAATCGACCACCGCAATTCCTTAAAAGCACTTATGGTTCATGTCTGCTAGATTAACTAAAGAAAATCTAACAGAGGCATGAACCATAAGTGCTTATAAGTGAAGAGGAAACAGAAGAAGAGGAAATGTTCAAATGATACTCAAATATGTATTTTAAGCGACTAATTTACTGTATACAAAAATGACAAAAACAACAAAAATGTTTTTACAAGCCATACGGTACAAACACTTAAGATTAAGAAGACAAAGAAGTACCCTATGGTTAATATTAGTAAATCGGTTTTTTGTTGTTTAAATTTGATATGAAAAAAACCATGACATAAATAAATTTAGAGTACATCGACAATGTGTTGTGAGCTATCTGTATAGACATTTTGGTTTTTTGGTGTACTTCTACTGTAAAAAAATTGTAAATCGTGCAAATAACACTGTCTATTGAGGTAATATTGTAATTGTGCGTGATTCCTATATTTATAAATGTACTGAAAAAGCTTCATCTCAAAATTTTCGTTGAATATTATGTGGAATTCGATTGGGCAAAATAAATCAATTTACTGTAAAAAAAAAATTATTTACGTAATATTATTTGACATTTTTTTTGACATTAGATTGATTTATTCTGTCCAATCTAACTCCATATTATAAATCATGCATAAAACAAAATATACAATTTTTCGCGCAATTTTTATTAGTTGCGTTCCAGTACCAACCGCTATTACCCGCTAGTAGACAAGTTGTTGTCTTTGCTAAATTATCTAGTCATAACAACTTTTGCTATTTTTTCATGGGATAGCAGCTATTGGGAGCGAATAAAAAAACACAGCTAATATTCAAAAAATAATTTTAGGTTATGTTTTACTATTTTGTGAGTTCACATAACAAAGACAAAAACCTTACTACTACCTAGCGGGAACTAGCGGTTAGTCGATTGGAAAGTAATTATTGATAAAATTTAAAGAATACGTCAGTAATTATAAATAATAATAAATATAAATATTTAAAAAAGTTTAGACAAATTGAGATGAATTGTTTTAGACGAATTTATCTTTATCTAAAGAATTTTTTTTAGGCAAATTGTTTTTAGGTGAATTGGCTTTAGTAAATTGTTTTAGACGAATTGTTTTCAGATGAATTATGTTTAGACGAATTGTTTTTAGGTAAATTGGTTTTAGTTAAATTGTTTTAGACGAATTGTTTTTAGATGAATTGTGTTTAGATGAATTGTTTTAGGTAAATTGGTTTTAGTTAAATTGTTTTAGACGAATTGTTTTTAGATAAATTGTGTTTAGATGAATTGTTTTTAGATAAATTGTTTTTAGGTAAATTGTTTTTAGATAAATTGATTTTAGATGAATTATATTCAGATTAACTGTTTATAGACGAAATGTTTTTAGATGAATTGTTTTTATATAAAATGTTTCCGTTTTCCGCAAAATAAGACCATGCAAATGCTATCTACGGCCTTCTTTTCACGGCTGCGAAGAGATTTAACGCGAGTGTCTTCGTTTACAATGAATTTTAGAAACATTTTTAAATTTCTGTTACATTACATATAGGAGGAGGAGAGATGCTCCTTTGTTACGAGAGGGAAGGGAAGAGTAAAAACAACCGGAAAAAGCGTTAATACGTGAACTATCGTCACTTGAGAATGCTGCTGTTATGAAAATGATGTAAATTTTGGTTTATTATTGAAATTCATATATTTATAAAAATATCTCAGGGATCATAGTTAAGAAATTGTTTAGCTTATAAAAAAAAAAATTCCCTTATGTTTTATACTGTGGAAAGATTGGTATTTAATTCTTATAGATATTATTTTTCCCGCCCCTAATTTTTACGTGAATTTGCCCTCCTAGGCCCGGACCTACAGGGCATATAGGTAAATCCGCCCAGAAGTGCTTCCGATAACTCTGATTTTTATAAGGAAAGACCGATATTAAAAACCTTCGTTCATTATTCGTGTAATTTCGAAAGTTTTCGTTTGTTTCGATAATTCTGAATAATTAAATTGAACATTAAAATTGAATTGATTTGGTTTTAAATAAGAATATTCGGCAAATTAGAGATTACAATTTCAAAAATTTAAAGTAGACCCAATTTTGAAATTTTAAAATTTTAATATATTGTTATATTTAAATTTTCGTTATTTAGTAAATTATGGTCGAGTGTGGTTTATTAAATTAATTAAATTTAGAAAAATTTGTGTGCTTCAGCCAAATTACATCTAAAAATAAAATGAATTTGGACCTAACTTTTTGAACCAAATTCAGTTTTTTTTACACCTAATACTACAATTATTTCGAATTTATTTCTAGAAATTCTGGAAATGGAAGATTTAATTTTAAAATTAGAATGGAAATCTCTCTTTTCCAGAATATTTTAAAATTAAATCTTCCTTTTCCAAGAAGTTCTGGATTTAAGATGTAGGTAAATGTTTTTTCTGACTGTAAATATATTACCCATACCTCTATTATATTTTTAGGCATATCAGTTTTTGGAGCAAAAGTGGTTTTGAGGTTGTATCTCTCCCAATTTTTTAATGGTATTATATGTGCCACAGACGTCACTTTTTTGAGTAGAATGCTGAATTAATTTATCCGTTAGGTGAAAAGATTTTCCTTAAGTTGTTTACATCCTCAAATTAAATTAGTGAACTTAATAAGGACCTGCTGAACACCCCTGTAGGACTGTCCCGTGTATCTTGCAAAAATTGCGGAACAAATCAATTTCTTTTTGTTGTCAATTACTTGAACTGAAAGAAATTTACAATAATGTCCATTTAAGCAAATTTCTGTTATTTAGTTATACAAGTTGTTGAAGTTCATTCATCCATAAAACTTACTTTGGGATAAACTTATTTTTTACTCAACAGAACACATACTCATAGATCAAACCGAATGACTTGAATCTTTTGCATTCACCGTAATGATTTTCACTAAATAGTAAAAAGAAAAGTTCATATTCGTATCTATAAAATTTTAAATTGATGATAAAAAGCTCCGTAAAGATTTACGTATTGTAAATTTATTGATTTCGCTACTCTAGTTAAAGTTACTATACAGTGAGCAGCAAATTGAATATCTATCAAACTTTAGATTTTGGAAAGGTTAAATTGTACAACTTAAATTGTTCGGGTTACTATTTCAGGTTTCATATTTTCAGGCAGAAAAATCGATCAAATTAGCAATATTCATTTAATGCATAATGTACTTAAGCAATGGTATGTTGTGCAGGTGGTTCGATAAGCATCTGTGTGAATGTTTTCTTCTAGAGTATTTTTATGTTCAATAGATAATGCATAAAACTCGTGTTTAGTTTGTTTTCTTCCCTAAATTTTCTTTTAATATTTGGTTACTAACTTTCAAACTTGGATAATTTGTGCCAGTTCGATGGGAATACACAAATACAATAGACGCAAAATTTTTTCACAATAATAAAGTTAAATCCATAATCCCGTAGTTTTGTTCCTTTTTAAATATTTATAATTAAATAGAAATAAATAAAATAAAACAACTTATGAATAAAAACTGGTACACACATACTAATTATGTAATATACGATGGAGCGTTGGTATAGGTAAAAATGTATAGGTTGTCACAGCAAATTAATTTTTTACGCTAAGTTCGAAACGACATTTAATTTTAGTAAAGGACCCTCTTAAGGTCAATAACTAAACGTTTTTGGCTATTTATGAAGGGAAAGATACCCCAATTTTTTATTTGCAGAAGTTCAAACCACATTTTGGCTTGTTATTAAATTTTGGCTTGTTAAGTATAAATGCTCGGTTTGTCGAAAATAAAAGCCTTTCTTTTAGGAAATTGCACTTTGTTCTGCAACGCAATATTTTATTTTGTTGCATAGAAATATTTAAGAGAAAGAGAAGTTTATCTATATATTAAATCAATAAGATTCTTTCGGCTTTTTATAGACAAGTATTGAAGTAGAAATATCAAAATCCCCCGTACTTTACCCCAAGAGTCATACAAAGTGTTATTGACCCTAAATAAAAAATGAGAACCTTTCTTGAGTTCTCTATGTCGTAGTTTGGTTTCACACTGAAAAGTTCGGCCTACTCCTCAGGTAGCTACGACCAAATTTGTATTCACTAAATCAAATGTCTAAAGCCGAAAGTATCTTATTGATTTAATACCCAGACAACCTTCTTTTACTCTTAATTATATGTGTGGGTAAAAAACACACCAAAATGAGGGTTTTCCTTGAGTTTTTGATTTAGTAAATATAATTCGCTAGATCAATACGTTCTTACCTCATACTTTATGTATAAAGTGGGAATTACATTTTGTAGGTTGGTCGTAGCTACCTGAGGAGTAGACCGAACTTTTCAGTACTAAACCAAACTACCACCTAGATAACTGAAGAAAGGTTCTCATTTTGGGGGGATTTTGATATTTCTACTTTTTTGGTAGATATTTTATAAATGATTGGCCTCTTAATTTTTTTCTGGTTAACCAATCGAAACATGTTGTGAATATATATTTTGTCTATAAAAAGCCGAAAGAATCTTATTGAATAAATATTTAAACTTCAGTAAATATAACGAAACTGGTCAGACAAATATTTTAATTCTCCCGATATAATGTAGGTATATGCTCATGTGAAAATGATATTTTTTTTTTGCAACACCAAACATAAGTCTAATATTAGTCTCTTAGGTTAGGAATTAGTTAGGAATTTATATTCTCGCAATTTATGTTACGTTGCTTAAAATAGCACTTATAAAAATACCATTAAATATACCAACAGCACAAGAATTCCAATAAATCATATCAAACACATTTCACATAATACACGTTAGTAATACATGTACTCATTCCATAAAAATTGTACGCGGTATTCGAAATATTTTCGAATCACAAAATATTTGTTGGAGAATTGATTTTATGGTATTCTTATATTTATATCGTTTAGTTGAGGCAACAAGAAAAAATGATTTCGATTTCAGATACATTATACGAATTTGTAGTATATTTGATCCAAATTTGATTATTTTTTATTTAATTTTGATATAATCCTTGGGATATACTCACTCGTTTTTAGAAATTTCAAAGCTACAAATAATTTTATTTGTTTTATATCTTTGTTGAGACTTGATAAGGTTGGTTCTTTGTTTTTTGATAATTTCCGCTCCGTTGTATAAAATGGTGCCCAAAAATAAAATTGTGACTGTGGATAGTCTATGATAAAATCATTACACATTTCTTTTTTATTATTCTGATCGAGAAAACTTGTTAACAATAACTCTATAAAGCGAAACGCCTTAAGCTGTGTCCTATATATACTGACATTGCAAAAATATTGTGGTAAACCCATCAAGTAAATTTCTTTTATATAAACCGGAATAATGCCGGCATTTAGTTCAATGTACTAGCTGGAAATATTTAATTTAGGCGATTTAGGTGAATTTGGTATAAAATCACCTCGTAAAAGAGCCCAAAATCTACTTAATCTAATACATTTCAGCTATCTACTGTATAGTAAAATGTTCTGTACAAAACTAGAATGAAACTATATTGTTACTAAATTTTTAGTTAAAAAATAATTTATTTATTTAATTCGCCTGTATGTATGCTAAAAATGTTACATATTTTGAACCTTCTTTTATTGCCCAGACGACTCCAAAACGTGTACATATATCCACAAAAATGTACAAAAATATTTTCCTTGATTCATTTTACTACTTAAAAGAAAATGAAGGGACGACCCAATTACATGCGATAAATCATCCTTTCACTAATATTCTCAATCTTAATTGAATGCCCCGGAGCCGTGGACTTAACGATCACCACAAAATTCTAGATATTATAAACTTTTTTATAATCTAAATTTTAAATGCTAAAAGCTTTAACAAACCTTTAATAAAAATTCCGGAAAAAAAAAATTTCTTAAACAAATTAATATCGTAAAAAAGCTTATTTTTTTACACCCTTACATTATGTTTAGGAAAATTTATAGAAAACCACAACATTTGTCTTGGATAGTCTTAAATTTAGGTTTTCTTTTACATAAATATAACAAACAAAAAAAAACACAAAAATCATTTTGATATTTCTTATATATAGGGTTACGGTCAGTATTATGTGGTTTTTATAATTTTCGTGGCTTTTCATAAAATGTTAATGTTAAATAAAAAGTTTTCGGTTTATATTAAAGTTATACCAACTATGGTAAACTATGTGTATATACATAGTTATTGCTTCGTTCCTTATGAACAATATAATTCTGGGTGAATATACTAATAGTTTGTATATATGGTATGATAAAAATTAATTTATTTGGATATAATTTATTTTATCTGGGTGAAATATTTTGATTTATGGTTAAGCTTTTTTATTTCAGTTTTTTTGTAACCAACTAACTGTGACTATCTATCTCTCTATATAAAGGCTTACGTAATTTATGGGTTTTTCTCGGTTAATTTTATCACTTTTATTGGAATTTTTTCATTCGGTTCTATTTTTACTAATTATCATCAACTCTTTGCTAAACTCTATCTATACTACAAATCTTTAGTAAAAAAATGTCAATAACTTAACTAAAGATATACAAAAATATACATTTTCTAATAAATTTTCCTGATTTTAGTTGTAAGTTACGTAAAAATGGCAAAAGGTACTAAAGAGTGAACAAAAATGTTTGCGTGACAGTTTAAAACAATTTCAGGTGTCTCCAGTATTTTTTTTTTATAGTTTGACGACCTAGTTAACGACATGAAAGAATACCAAAAATTTAAAAAAATTTTAATATTAACATTAGGTTTCACAGGCAACAAATTAGGTCAGAAACTCCGTTCTTTTTAAATGACGTCCTAATTTTACTGAGACACTACCATCCCAAACGTACAACATATTTTTATGCGATACAAACCACAAATTTCAAATACTACCTTGATCAACAAGTTCTCGGAATAACCACCGTGTGGCGCTCCCATTGTTCCGATTTCAGTTCTGTTTTTTTGTTAACTTGGTACATCTGTTGTTGATATTCTCTCTAAATCTTAGCGTCATAGCTTGACATTTGCAAAAGTTACGTAGTCAAGAGTACATCTACTCTGTGTGTGTTGGCGTTTTTTCCATTATTTCCTCTCGGCTGCTGAAACGCGTTCCCCGTAATGTTTTTTTAACTCGATTGATCAGAAAGAAGTCACAGGGAGCCAAATCAGGTGAATTCGGTGGCTGTTGGATGGTATTTGTTGCATTTTTCGTCAAAAAATTACGAATAATGATGGCACTGTGCGACGGTGCGTTATCATGGTGCAAAATCCACGAGTTTTCTGCCCACAATTCTGGTCTCTTTCGGCGAATTGCTTCACGCAAACGTCTCATAACGCCCAAATAATACTCTTTGTTTACGGTCTGGCCTTCTGGCAAAAATTCATGATGCACTACACCGTTGTAATCCATGAAAACCGTGAGCATTGCCTTCTTTTTTGACTGAAAACGAGGTGTTTTTTTTTTTGGTGAACGCCATTCACTTGCCTGATGTCTGGATTGCGTGTCGTACTCATAAACCCACGTCTCGTCTTCAGTAATGATCCTTTTGATGAATGTGGGATCGTATTCAGCCTCGCAAATCATGTCTAAAATTGTAAATAATTTCTAAAATTGTAAATAATCGCCAACACACACAGAGATAGATGTACTCTTGACTATGTAACTTTTGCAAATGTCAAGCTATGACGCTAAGATTTAGAGGGAATATCAACAACAGATGCACCAACTTAACAAAAAAAACAGAACTCAAATCGGAACGATGGGAGCGCCACACGGTGGTTATTCCGAGAACTTGTTGATCAAGGTAGTATGTTTAATTATTAGTAAAAATAAAATAAGACATGAAAATTATATGCGTATATAAATTTGAGTCAATTTTAATTTTAATTCTAATTCAATCTAAAATATGAGACATTTGTATTTAGATTTTATGTAGAATTATCATGCAATTAATATCATGCAATTAATCAAGAAATCGAGAAATTTGATTTCTTTCACTATAAATTCAACACATTGCTTGATAAATACCAATATTCCTATTCTATGTAACCATATTCAGGAATATATTTGTGTCGATTGTAGATAAAATAAAACACAAGAACATATTGAAAGATGCGTACAAATAAAATAAGATATGAAATTAACTACGACGTATATCAAATTAAGTTAAAAACAAAAAATACGATCGAATTATTAGATTTTAGTAATTAAATTCCATGTACAATCACACAAAAGTTAAAATCATGCACTTAATCAAGAATATATAAATATAAATACTTGCCTGATAAATGCATCCCGGTGGATTGCATTTTCCAAAATTACACTTTAATTATTATTTCACTAAAATTGAATTGAATTACAATTAAAATTAAAATTAAAATGTATATACATATGTATATAAAGTATATACATACATAACATTTTACACTAACAATACATAAATAAAAAATAAAAATAAAATTAAATTACATTTTGAAGAGGAAAGACAAAACACGTCTATCCTCTTTGAATGTTCGCTCTCACCCCAGTAGATAACGGTAAAATTTCATTGTTGAAAAATTCAATAAATCCACTGTAAACATCTGCGGTACTTCCACAAGTTATATAAACTGCAACAACAGAAAGCCAAAACACGCCACATTTAATCTTGATAATAATTGATTCACCACTATCATAATTTGTGTTAACTTGATAAAATTTAAGATTATTTGTCAGTCAGCAATAATAACACCGCCTCCAATAATAGTAATACCGCCTCAGCATGAGCTTTGGTCCGCATTCCACTGTTGTTATGATAATACATAATGTAAAATATTATCGAATTTTTTTTTTTTTGGATGTATCTGACGTTGATGATAATTTTGAATTAGGCGACTGTGTTAGATGATGGGTAGAACCATCGGAGATAAATTGTTGGTCGGCTAGTGAACCTTAAATTGCTTATACTGAAAGAATAATTGTTTAGTAACATTATGTTCAGCCACTGAAAGTGGCTCTTTGATGTTCACCAAAGCTTATTTTTAGGCAACGCGGTGCAACGTTCTCCCAATGTATGTAGCGCCACAGCTCACACTTTATTTCATAAACTCCTGATTTGTGCAAAGCCTCAATTTGATCTTTGGGGGATGATGTTAAAGGCGCCTATTTTGGATGTTGATTTTGAGATCAGCTGACCATTGTGCTTTTTTAACTATGTATTTAATTATGCTTGCAAAAACAGCATCAATTGATGTTCGAAATATAATAAGATCAGACATTGAAAATGTGATGAAAAAGAAAAGTTATATAAAAGCAACAATCAAAAACCTGATGAAAGAAAAACCCTGAAACAACTACGAGACGACAAGGACATTTTTTTGCACAAAAGCGAACAAAAACAAGGCTATAATAATAATGGACAAGCGTTAGACGCAACCAAGGATGACTGAAGAATTTTTAACGACAAAAGCATTCCATATCGTTTCAAGGTAAGCAACCCGAAGGTGCACATACTATATGCATTACCTAAGACGCATAAACCCGGGAATAAAATGAGGCCAATAGCATCAAATATTAATGCACCCCAAAGCGAATTTAGAAAATGTCCACCTTCTGTTGGTTTTGATGTTAAAAATTCGATCGAGTTATGGAAAAACCCCAGCCAAGTTAAACTATGTAGAAATGAAATTTTAGTATCTTTTGATATAGTGTCGCTTTACTCGAGAATTCCGCAGGATCAAGCATTAATATATCTCGAAGATTAGATCCTCAAAGAAAAAGTCCCGAGACCCGAAACCGACAATTATTTACGATTAACAAAAATTAGCATTAACCAGAATTTCGTGAAATTTAGGGAAAAGTTTTACTCTCAAAGTCAAGGTGTTGCTATTGGAAATCCCATCTTGAGTTATGTGGAAAATTTGTTTATATGTTATTTTGAGAAGGAAAGTGTGTATGTTTGGTAGAGTTATATTGATGATGTCATATGTGTTGTTAATCGTTGGAAAGTTAAAGATACTCCTTGTTTTATTAACTAAGATCATAAGTCGGAGTTATCCTTCTTGGATCTCAAATTATCAAGAAGTATAGAAAATTGCATCTCGTTTAATGTGTTTCGTAAACTTACAGCATAAGAAAACTGTATGATTTTTCGCCTTTTAAACATACCAATAGCGGCGGATGATTATCAAAAGGAATTAGTCATTATTTACGAAATTGCTGACAAAAACATCTATGGGAAAATTTGGGTAGATCGGATACTGCAAAGGATGAAAAACCAACAGAGAATTCAAAGAGCAACTACTCACCGAAGGGAAATTAAATAATCAAAAAACAGAATTAGTGTTACATATATTACTAGACTATCGGAGAAATTGTCAAACGTTTTCAAAAAACAAAATTATCAGCTGATCTCAAAATCAACATCCAAAATATGTGCTTTAACATCATTTATCAAAGACCAAATTGAGAGTTTGCACAAACTAGGAGTTTTTGAAATAAAGTATGGTTGGCCTGGCTGTGGCGCTAAATACACTGGGAGAACAAAGCTTTGCCTAAAAACAAGGTTTGGTGAAAAAAACCAAACGAGTTGTCGGTGGCTGAACATAGGTTACTAAACAATCATCCTTTCAGTAAGCTTATGAACTGGGACATGGAACAAGTATCGTCTTCTTTATTTAAATTATGTGAAATCAGAGACAGCTGATTGTTATTGAAGTTTATTTGTTTACAAAAAATTCGTTTTAGTACCAAATAGGTCGGGTATTGACAGTGATCACCTATTGATCGAAATTAATATACTAAACTAATATAAAAATCAGAATCTAAAAAACTTTTACCGTGTTTCAAATAAAAATTTTTAACGTAAAATGTTCCAACTCCCAATGCAAAATGTAAAACAATTTAATTATTGTTTTTCGTTTACCGTTTGTTTAATTCTAGGTAACTTCATCTTCGTCAATCAGTCAAAACTTATATGAAATCAAATTTCAAAATTGAATGAAATTTAAATGACTCAAAATTTTTTACAGCAAATCCAAGAAATGTCTGTCCCCTTTAAAATCCACTCCGATATATGTAATATGTATTTACTGGCTGACATAACGAATTATGATACCAAATTTCATTTTCTTGTGTTACAATTTTAAAGCACCAGCAAAATACAATTTAATTTAAAATTTTTTTTTTTTCGTTTTTCAATTTTTCAGGACATAAAAATCAGATTAAAATAATAACATTAAATTCCAATAAATTAAAAATTACAATTTCTTATTGATTTTTGTTTTTAGCGAATAATGTTGAACGTACAAGAATTTATTTTATATCCTTGTACTTTTCGTTATTTTTGTGAAATATCAGCGAAGTAAAAAAAAAAAAAGTTTTATTTGGAAAATAAAACAAAAACCTAAAAAATTTTCACAAGATTATAGACGAAGGAAAATAAAAACTTTATACTTATACCAAGTAGCTATAGGTATACATTTATAGGCTTGTACTAGCGTTTGTGATATGAGACGGAAATTAAAGTTGATATTAACATTTATTGTACGACACACAACCAAACTTTTAAAAGACATTAGTAATTCATATTAAGTATTTATGTTTTTCCAATTTATTTAAGCTTTAAAAAAACTTTCATATATAACATGTGACATGTAACGAGAGACTATACAATATTCTAAACGTTTCTGTCTCTTATGGTTTACGTCTTATGATATA
Organism: Tipula vernalis; assembly: GCA_958295665.1. Classification (NCBI taxonomy): domain Eukaryota; kingdom Metazoa; phylum Arthropoda; class Insecta; order Diptera; family Tipulidae; genus Tipula; species Tipula vernalis. The sequence continues at coordinate 77,992,499 of OY282560.1, read as the reverse complement.
TCACAACGATGAATGTTTAGAAGGGAATACATTTTTCTAATTTCTTTCGTGAAATGCTTTTGTGGGAACTAAAATAATTGAATATTTAAACTTAATGCCATTTATAGTTGATGGTAAAAAATCGGTATATACAAACCCTCAACCTCAATCATTTCGAACGTTTGTATTTATAGGTTTTCAAAAATTTCATTATGTTACATGCCTTATCTATATTAATCCGTTTGAGAAAAATCAATGTCACACCCTTGTATGTTTGTGATGTGAGAGATCCACATCATATTCTTCTTGTGCGTTGTAAATAGTTTAGAAAAACAAAAACACCCATCAATCATCAGTCACCTCCCCCCCCCCCTCCCCCCCAAAAAAACGGAAATTTTTTCTAAACCATGGATTATTTCCTCTTCTAAAGTGTTAAGCTTCATCCATAATCAAAATATTATCCTTTTTTGTGATAAAACTCGCATAAAAAGTTCTTGCAAAAGCTTATTTTATGTGTTATGTTTTTATGTATGTACGTAAGATGGAATATATACTGCTTATATTTCCGTTGCCATTACAAAATAAAATATGTATGTTTCAAATATTTCCATTTACTATAAACGTATACACACACACACATACATACACGATATTTTAATGTATGCGATGAGGTGACCCGTTGAGTTTAGCTTTTTCTATACGAGTATGTGCACAAGATATTATTACACTAAAGTTCCGCAAATTCCAACGATTGAAATACTTTTGTTATTTTATTACTATTTTTTTGGTTCCATAATTTTATTTTGGTTTTTGATACTATACACACAGTAATGCTTCATTATAATAAACGAACATATACAATATAATGTGCAACATTACACAATGTTTACCATTTGAACGATGAATTCGCGAAATTAATTTATCGTGATATAAAAAATAAAAAATATTTCCACTGGTTTTTCTCATCATTGTTTTGGTACACAGTGTACTCGTTTAATATGGAAAACATTATATGTAACATATATGTATGTGAAGGAAACCATAATTCACATTTGAATTATAAATGTATGTTGTATTATATGATGTTATTACATATTAGGTTTATGGTTACATTAAAGGTGAATAGAATAGAAAATAATACTGCAAACTAATGTATGGTAGATGTGATTTATATCGTGTTGATATTATGATTATGATGTTGACTTTATATGAGTATACATGTATAGTGTCGTTGTCAAAAATGAGTAAACACCTAGAAACAAATAACTGTTAATAGAGATGAAAAATTTGCACACATGACAATGCAATTTCATGGAATTTTTTCACTTTTTTCACAACTGTCAAAAATTGAAAATACATTTTATAAAATGTTTATTTGTTCATTCTGATTGTGTAAACAAATTTTTTTGAAACGATCCCAATAAAGGTGAGTACTTGCTAAAGGTTCTAGTGCGAGGCCTTTTCAAACTCCTTTGCTCTCTCACACGGACCTCTGAGGGACTTGACCGTCATTTGTCTGATACTCGTATTACAGTGTATTACTAAAAATGACTAAATAATAAACTTAGAGTATCTAAATTACTTGAGCTCCAAAGTACCCGAGTTTGGTACCCGGGTATTATTAAAAAATACATAAATATGTTTCAAATCATCTAAAAAAAATCTTAGAGCATACTATATCGCAACTGGCAAAATTTAAAATCCCTAAACAGAAAATTCAATGGTTGATATGGGGCAATTGCATTTCGTTCAATATCATTGACTATTCTATATCTTCCTCCTGAAGAAAATACCATGAATTTTTAAATAATTTATTGCGCCATCATATTGCCCTGCCCGGCTCTTTGAATTTTTTTTTTTTTTACAAATTTATTTTCTTATATTCATTATTTCATACAAGAAAATATTATTTTATTTAGATACTAAAAAAAAATCACAAGTAAGTATTCTATTTTACTTTAGTATTATATAATTCTAACTATTTCTTCATTATAATCAATCTTAAAATGTAAATCGGAAAACAGCACAGCAATTCAAGACACCCCAAACAACAAACATTCTCCCCAGTGGAAGCAAAAGTATAAAAAAATTTTTACATAAACAAAAATTTAATGGCAATTACATATTATGTGATAAATTATATTCATGAACAAACTGACCAAATAAAAGCTTTTTGATTTCTTTCTTAAAAATATTTATAGGAGTTGTTTTTAGGTTTTCTGGCAAGTTATTGAAAGTTGGGTGTTGTTTTTAGGTTTTCTGGCAAGTTATTGTTTAATACCTTTATAAAAGATACTACTTTGGGCAATATTTGTTGTGTAAGGAGGAACGCGATAGTGGCCAATAAAACGAGTTTGCCTGTTGGTCACACTGTAGTTTGTTGTAAGGTCATTATTGAACTTTATTAAATTATAAGTTATTTTATACACTATAATTAAGTACTCATAGTCAATTAGCTTAGATACAGGCAGCATATTTTCGGAGTATAATAAAATTGTGGGTGTTAGTGATTTTAGTCCTTTCAAAGCCTTGGTAGCCTGATTTTGTAAAACTTGCAATTTTTTTTTTACCTCAGTTGGCGTCGTAGCTCCCCATATAGTAATAAGATACAGTAGATGTGAGTGTACATATGAGAAATATAGGTTAAATAACATTTCTTTATAGGTAAGTATTTTCCCACACGCCGAAACACACATATTATTGGAGCAATTTTGGCTTGAATATGGTTTGTATGCTTGTGCCAATTGAGTTGCGAATTGATGTATAGCCCTAAATAGTAAAACTTGTCGACTCTTTTAATTACTTTATTATCAGCTACAGAGTAAATCATAATCCATCGGTTTGTGTCGTATATAAAATATGATGAAGTTTGATTTTTCATAATTTATCAGTAGTTTATTCATTGAAAACCAGCTTTGTAGAATTTTAAGGTCAGATTTTATAGCAGGTCCTAATATTGAAATATTTTTAGTTCCATATACCAAAGCTGCATCATCTGCATAAAGCTGTAATTTACCAACTAGGGTAAGTTTGAAAATGTCATTCATATAGCAGAGGAATAGTAAGGGACCCAGAATGGATCCCTGGGGAACTCCACATTCTAGAAATCGACAACTGGAAGATTGATCCTCAATTTTAGTAAAATGAGTTCTGTCAGTCAAGTAGCTCTTCAACAGTGACAAGCTTTTGCTTTTTATTCCCATAAACTCAAACTTCTTAAAAAGTAAATCGATGCAGTCAAAAGCTTTTCTTAAATCAAGAAAAAGAGCAGCAGTAACTTGTTTTCTCTCAATATTATTAAAAATGTTTTCAGATAGATTTAAAGTTGCAGAGAGAGTGCTACTCTTTCTCAAAAATCCAAATTGATTCAAGGCAATTAACTTGTTCTTTTCCAAATGAGTTACAAGCTGGTTTTTTATAACCGTTTCAAAAATTTTAGAAAAAAATGGTAAGATCGAAATGGGCCGATAGTTCTACTTCCTGATTTATAGAAGGGAATAATTCTTGCTTTCTTAAACTCATTTGGAAACCTGCATGTTTCAAATGATTCATTTACTGCTGTTGCAATTGCCTTAGATACAAGTATTTTTATCGATTGAACAAGACTGGCCGATATATTATTCCATCCAGCAGCTACATCTGATTTCAAACCAGAGATTATTTTGGAAATTTCCTCCTCATTTACTATATTAGAATTATTCAAATCATACTTGGTATTATACCGTAGTAAACCAATGTCATATTGAACATTAGGGAAACACTCGATAATTCTTTTACCAGCTACATTGAAATGCTCATTAAATTTCTCAGCAACTGCTAACTTATTATTTTCGATAATGCCGTTAATTTGGAGTTGAAATTCTTTAGGTATGTTGTTGAAAGATTTATTTGATATTAATTCACGAAAAAGAGTCCATGCTTTTTTAGGATTACCTATACTATGGTTAAATTGCGTAGTGTAATATTGCTTCTTTCTACAAAATATTTCTTTTCGAATTTCTAATTTCAAAATACTAAATCTCTCTGCATAAAATGCATTTGTCGCGTATTTCTTTTTAAGTTTGTAATATTTATCCCTAATTTTAATTTTATTTTTTAAATTATTGGTAAACCAAGGCTTTTTAAATTCACTTTGTTTTATTTTTTGCGTAATAATTTTGGAGTTACTTAATAATTTATCAACTAGCGCTAGATAAAATTCTTGAAAATGTATTTCTTGGTAATCTAGATTTGATATAAACTCTTGAATGGCAAAGTGATCAATTATAACTTTTGTTAGTATTATTTCTTTATTTCTAATAGGAACAAAACACTTTGTAAGGATGAATTTATGTTCACTAAAATGTAAATCACCATAAAGAATTAGAAACGTATACTTACTAGAAGTTAAAACATGATCTATTGGTGTTCTAATTTGATTTGAGACACGAGTGGCATATTTGGATTCCATTTTATTCACGATCTCAAAACCATTTACTGTTAAAACGGATTGGTAACTATAAACTTCCGAATCAGATGTATTCAAAAGATTAATTTTAAAGTCTCCAAAAATTAGTGACGTTTTATATTTTTGAAGTTTTTGATTTAAATAATCAAAAAATTGGGATTAACTAGCCTACTCTTAATAACCAAAAAATTATTCTCCATTAAATCTGAAGCTTCTAACAATTCACATCTCAGATATTTAGCAGCAAATATACTAATCCCACCACCATCTTGTCCTTCACGAATTACATGAAATGAGTCAAAACCATCAAGGTTAAAAAATTTCACTTCACTTTGGTACAAAAAAGTTTCAGTCAATATACGAGTACATCCTTCAATTTGAAAGTTCAATGTGCTTAAAAATTCTTCCAGTTTAGACAATTTGTTCATAAAGCGATTTATGTTAATATATCAAATATTCATCCCTTTCTGACTAGAAAGTTTTAGTTCAGAGTTGAAATCATTAAGGTCAGTGAAATGCTTGTTGCTGTTATCATCATAATTACCGTTGCCGTTCCGATTCACATTGATATTCATATTCTAAAGTTAAATAGAAATAAATAGTTAAAATAAAAATTAAAATAAGAATAATAAGCAAGAAAAAAATAATAATAAATAAATTTATAATAATAAACTTTACGATATGTATTTGTAATTCAAAAATGTTGAGCATCAGAAAAATAGGTTTGTAAATGTAACTACAACATGACAGTTAAATCGTCTATTTAATTATTGATTTAATTTGATCCAAGTGAATGAGTGAATAAGAATAGCGGAATCGTTTTCTTTCACTCGAATATAAATTTTTCCATTCGTAATCCAACAGTATTTGAGTTTGTTATTTCTCTTAAGGTTCCTAAGCTGTTTCAATATTTCTCCATTTACGGCAGTTACTTTGTGTTGTTGCATAAATCGGGATATATTTGATTCCACAATAAAGGTCCCTTATCTTTAGCATTTTTAAGTAGGATTTTTTTCGATTCGTGTTTTTTAAACTTATTGGTGACATAAACGGATGATTTTACTCCACTACGTACTTGACGCTGGTTTTTGGTTTGTTATAAAAAAGATGAAAACACATTCTCAACCCCCCAAAATGATATAATGTGTCTAATTTGGCTACCATATCTGCAG